>JACMIF010001135.1:16432-26847 GCA_014805445.1 Diplogasteroides magnus | reverse complement strand
GACAATCGCGTCGGAGGGACTGAGGAGAGGGAGGGGGAGCGGAGTGGGCTAGTAGCAGGGCATGACCCCACCATGTATAAGGCCAAGCCCCATTGCAGTATCTTTATCAGAGGTCAAGATACAAAAACTTGAATGAAGAGCCAATTACTTATGGGACAACCTAATATATAACTAAGGATAAATCTATTGAACCCAGTGTCTACTGAAGTCTACCCACACCAGTCCAGGGGATTCGGCCCCAACACAAGGGTTGTGAAAAGTGCGGTCTACATTTGAACCGCTCTCTGATAAAATCCATGTTATCATGTAATTATTATTGTTATAAGGAACGTCTCGATCATATGATAAAGATCATTCTTTCTACTCTCTATCAATTTTCTTGGGAGGACTCTTTACAGAGATGAAATGCGACGGTAAATATGAGACTAATCGAAGACTGCCCTTGATCCCCCGAGCGTTCGCTCTGACATGGATAAATCTAATATCTCTTGTACCTCTTATTGTTGTTTGTGAATTGATTGTAAATGACAATTAACTCAAGTTCATCATCACACGAACGTTTTTTGTACAGACATCAAGTAATTGTTAGTGCGAGTGAAATGGGATAATCATGGGGAGGAAAATGTTATCATTGAGACCACACGAATCATTTACGAGTCTCTCAACACAAAGTCGAATGGAGCGGCCTTTCTCCTGTAAATAACATAACTTTCATCATGGGATAAAGAACAAGTTCTCACTTGGGCGATCGATACAGTGCCTTGACTGCGTTTCCATCATCTCCATGACGAGTGAATGTACCGACAGAAGATCTCCATTCGGGATGTCGATCGAGAAGTGGACCCAGCACCTGACACAACCGACTCATTACGGTAGTACAATCTACAGTACCTCGGCTGATTTCCTGACCAGGCGCGCGTCGACGTTATTCGTGCAAAGATATTGACACACGCGAAGGACACATGAATCAGGTTTGAATTTGAATTTTCCCGACCAATCTTACCGTATCCGAGAATCTCCTCCAAATCCTTGGGACGATTGTGAGCGGCGAACGACGAGAGAAGGTTGATGAAAATCCAACAGACCTGGATACGGTAATCGATTGAATCTTGATTCAGGACCAGAATGCTGTAGGCAGATACCGTACTTCTTTCCTGAGTTTGGCATCCTCATCATGCAATACACGGAGCAGTGTGGTCAGCATTTCGGAATTCTGATGGTTACAGTATGACAATCGATAATGGATCGGATTCCACCTACCATAGTCAGTAGATCAACGTGGTCGGATGGTCCCGCAGCAACATTTGAGATAATCCATGCAGCCTCACGACGCACTTGGGAAGAAGAGTGAATGATGCAATTCACCTGAATGGATACCGTAATCAATACCGTATCTCTTTCAACACAATCCTTACCATTCTTTCGATGAACCTTGGCTTCTGGACAATGGCATCGGTCTGTTCGTCCGTTCCTGTGATGATGTTACCGAGAAGACGGAGGGAAGGGCTAAAAAATAGTAACGACCCGACCGCAACGCAATTCTTCATGCGTCGCGGTTACCTCATGAGGGAAGCGTTGTTGGAAGCGATTGCTTCAAGAGCAACATCGATAAGTCCGGGTTCGGTAATCATGGCGTCCACTTGGGAAGCCCATGCAGCGGGCTGAGAGAATATCGATTGATGAGGATTGCGGTAGTTGAGTATTACGAAATGAATGAAGTTGCGATCATCAGCGAGGAAGGAAAGTGTGTAGAGGGAGTCCTGTATTCATCTTCTATTCTATTGTCAGTCCTATTCCAAACCTGTATCAAATGTGTATCACCAGGATGTGCATGAATAACCCTTGCAATTCCAGTCATAAGAGTACGTGCAGTCTCAAATTCCAATTTCCCATCCATTTTTGAACTTGCAGCTCCTACTCTAGGTGGGAAAAGAGCATTTCCTCCTCTGAGGACATTGAGACAGCACCAAATTGCACTGCGATAGGCTTCAGAGTTGCTGTAGACTGCACTATTGAGCTAAATGAACCAGTTTGATGTGCGATGGAGACTATTGTTGCCTGATCTGCAATGTGGTCGAGTACTGTAGTGTTCCTGACAGCCTCCTTGCACTCCAGACAGTCAGCAGCGATGTTTCCCATGGCCCAGATGCACTGGTCACGGTATCTGGAATGAACTCTTCCCAATTAGTAGCCCCTTCCCCTTTCACCTTCCGTCTCCATGGGCCACACCATCCACCAACACAGCCAGTCCTCCATGATGCAGAATTCTGTGGGTGAGGGGCATCTGAAGAGAAAGAAAAAGTTTGATTGTCCCTCTTACAGTATACCTTCTTAGAACAGAGCAGATTCGTGATCGTCCATGCAGCCTCAGTTCTCACGTCGTTCGGTCGGGCCTTGTCTCCCATGAACTCGAGAAGGATGTCGATCTGAAGGGATTACGGTAGAGTACGTTGGGTCAGATTTCCGATAAGTACCAGCTCATCGTTGAAATACGTTGGAGGTTCTGTGTTTTCGGTGAAGAGTCGGCGGAAGTAGCAGACAGCCGATGCCTGAAGGGATCACTGTAGAAAGAATGAGTGAGAGGGTAGGATACTGTAGGATGGGAGGTTATACTGTACCTGAGCCATTCTGGTGCTGTTCTCATCATGGAGCATCATGTAGAATGTCTTGTATTCCAACTCGAGATCAGCTTTTTGAGTCTCGATCTTCTGAAAAGACATCAATTTAACTTCTCAAATTGAATGAATGAGGACTTTGATTCTTCTCCCAATCGATTCCTGTCTAATCAACTTTTCAGGAGGGGGGCAACAATCTTCTCTATCATCAGAGAACATCTTCGAAGGAATCAACCACTCAGGAACAGTTAATGATGCACGAATGACCGGTCTAATCTTAGAGGTCGTGTCTACATAGTGATGACGTGTCATACTGTCCCCGGCTACCGTAATAATCATCCTAGGGACAGGCTACCCTAACCCCGATACCGTACGTTTTTGACGCGTCTCTTGGCAACGGCACGAGGTCTCATTTAGACGAGTAGACAGGAAGGCAACCGAGTAGAATGAAGACAAACAAACAGAATGAAGGGAAGGAACTCATTTCACTTGTTGTTTCACACATCTCAGACTTTGCACAGCCATAGGCCAATTTACATGTCTCAATCGATGACATCGAGTCGTGGCTGTACATGGAAGTGGAACTTCTGCGTGGATATCTGCCCTGGAGGAACATGCACGTACGAATCGATCGATTACGGTATCCCAAGACAATCGCTGCAGGACTCGAAAGAAGTTGGAGCGAGGAAGAAAGCGTGCAAGGCCGGGGAGTTCAGGGATTTGTTCGGAGGCTAACCACGACAATTCCTCCAAATATTTCCCATTCTGGATGGAGGTATGGGGTACTGTAGGATTGCGTTATTGATTTATCCTGATTCAGGGACAGTTCTTCGACGAACCCGACTACTAGGCCATCTTCAATCTTCTTCTGGATGCCGTCAACAGTTGTCACGTCAAGGTATTGATTGATTGGTAGAATACGGTAGAATGGAATTGGTTGAAGGAATTCCCTTACGACTGGGAACTGTAAGAAGATGAAGGCATAATTGGAGAAGATGACAAACGAACAAGAAATCTTCCCCTTCGTCTACACTAAGTATACTGATAAAGCCTTCTACTCGAGTTACTGGTTGATTGTGGGGTATAAGATCGCCATCAAGACAGACATTGCACCTTGTATGTATAAGGTAATCGAAAACTGATAGAGAATCAGTTATTTTCCCGTTAAGACACAATCGTAAAATCCTAAAACATTGTAATGTTTTGCATCTGTACTCATCCCTGTTTGTTATCATTTCCTCTGTGCACTTGTTCATGTGATCTGTAGTTCTCGTTTGCTCTGCCAAGAGAATCGGCGTTTATTTGCATACTCTGATTCTATCCCGCAGTGACTGAAATGGGAAATCCTAAAGGAGGTAAAAGGGATGTCGTCGTAGGAAGCAAAGACGAGTTTCAACCGTCTGGCCATACACGATTATGACTAGAATGACAGGGATGAAACAATCAACGAGAAGAAGAGGGGGCATACTGTAAGATAAAGTTTGAATGAATGGATCTCTATCAACGAAAGAGTACAAAGAGAGAAGAGACTCCAGACAGCCAGACAGCCTCCTACAGTATGTCAACACTTCGAGATTCCATTGCACATTGACTCGTTGGGTGGTACCGTAAGAGGATACTGTATCCTTCCGTATGTTATGGCGGAAGGAGTACTGTAGGCACACTCTGAGACCAGCAGAGGGGCGAAGGGTGAGTGTGTCACTACAACATGGCGACAACCCGAGGGCGGTATTGCGGGTGGTGGAGTGGAAGGACTCCGCGAGGTAAGAGGGGGGGGGGCATTGGTCAATGGGGGGAAAGAGTCTCGTATTGGATGGGAGAGGCATACGCTTCTTTGTGCAGATAACGCTATCAGATCTCGGTGGTACACGTAGAAAAGCTCGCGGAAGTGCAGCAAGTGATCATCAGAGGGAAAAGGAAACGAAAGCTGAGGAAAGCAGTTAAAGCTGTGAGAAAAGAAAAGGGAATGAAGTCATGAGACTACTAGGGATGGAAAAGAGAATGACAACTCAAAGGGGAACTTGCACAGAAAGGGAAGGGACTATGGAGAGGACTCGTCTGTGCCAGAGGGAATGAATAGAAAGAGAAGTAGTCACTGGAAGAGATGGACTACTGTAGACTACTGTAGAAGACTCGCTTCCACTCACCGTTCTACGGAAAGCATTCAAGCCTACAATTCAAATATCAAACAATAATAACAACTCAAAACTACGGAGGCTAAAAAATGAACAGGGTTGATTGTGTTGTGTGTAAACAGTAATGAAACTACGAAAGGTTACCACTGTAAAATACGAAAAATGCACAGTGAAAAGCTACTCGCTACTGTAAGAATTGTGCACAATTGGGATGAAAGGAAAAAGAAGAGCAAGCTCTATAGAGGTTCACGGGAGGAATTGGGCAGCAACAAATGCGTAAAGCTCCATTAGATATAGAGTTATGTTATGCGAGAAGGGTAGTACATTATAATAATACTAAACTAGAAAATGCTGGAATAAACATGTAAATGAGGCAAATGCCGAGCAAGAATAGGAGGGGAAAGGTGCCCACATGCAGGGTTGGAGGGTAGAATGGAGTGACTATGGAGAGGAAGGAGCAGGGTTGGAGGGTAGAATGGAGTGACTATGGAGAGGAAGGAGCAGACTTGGAATCTTCAGACAGTGATGACGTCACTTTTGAACGGAATACCTAAATACATTCATATATTATCATATACTCAAATGATAAGAACAAGTGTGTATGAATGAATGTTCCAACTGACCTGTGACAGTCCATGTTGCATGAAGAACAGAAGAACTTCTCGATCTCTCGCTGTCGCACGGGCAATCGACAACACCTTCAAATGAACTATTATAATAATTTTTTTAAAAATCATTTTATTGTTTTGATCCCCGTAATGTTCTCTCAAAATGTGCTGCATGTTCCCTCCGACCAATTTCAATATTCAAAGGAATCGTAAATTGCGCTCATTCGTGGTAAATTGTACTAAATGTTTGTAGCCAATTACAGCACTAGTCAAAGCTACAAATTGAATCCTGCACCAATAATTCTACGATTCATCAAACCAAACAGCACTCAGTTTGTAGTTCAACAGACGAGCTTTCGCACACTGAATTCATGAGAAAAACTAATTTTAAAATACCGTAATATTAATGTACCGTACCTTTGGTAAATGAATGGGCTTGGGTTGTCGCACGAGCTGGAAGACGACTTTACTCTTGTTCAGCCATCCATCCCTCGCTGCACGAATTGTCGTGTCGAGCACGTTCTCAGCTACCTGAAAGACGGAAATACAGTACACGGTATTGATTGGATAATGGTACCTCAGTGTCCAAGAGAAGTTGTTTGAATCTCTGTAACAGTTGAGGAAGTTGAAGAGGAAGAGGTTTGGAAGGATATCGAACGATCTTGAATGTCGCCCCTTCCAGTGATTCGTGTTCATCTCCATTCTCCACAATGTTCTCAAATAAACTATTGTCAATATAAATTGTATTGTCTACAATCTTCATAAAATCTTTTTGTTCAATGTTCATATGTACACCAAATGTGACAAGTCTTTTGTCTGTGTGTGAGGTCTCTCCCCATTGGACCCCCAGTCTGTTAATCTCTTGGTTTGACAGGGACTTCCCATACAGAAGAGGGATCCCTTTCACACTCAGGAGGGACACTTCAAGGGTCGATCAAACAAGGAAGAGAAGGAAAGGGAAGGGATAAGGGAAAGAGAAGAGGGAAAGGAAGAGAAAGACAGTACTTTGTACTACAAACAATCATCAATGGGAGAAGCGTGTGAGATATACACATTGACTCTCAATCAGACTCATTCTACAAGACTATCATCTAATCGTCTTATTCAATGGTACAATCCATTACCTCCACAGTGAGGATCATAGTAGATGTTGCCCAGTCAGGAACACACGTCTCACATCGCATTCCAAGTAGATTCGCACTGAATGAGACAATTGCACCAATTGTATGTACAGTATTCCCAATTAGTGAATCAAACTCTCTCATCTCACATTGCACAATTTGGCCCCCTTTTCCCTTTCTCCTCATTATCCAGCATAATCTTTCTATTTGGCCATCTTCATGATAATTAGTCTCTTGGTCATTTGTCTTCCCTTCCTTCCTTCGTCACTCATTCTCTCAACTGCACGGTAAACATGACTTGGTTGGCAGTCGTGAAATAGAGACGATGGAGGTTGAGAAGGGAGAAGAAGGGAGAAGAAGAGAGAAGAGAAGAGTGGAGAGAGGAGGCAATGGACAACTATCAACTGGCCTCCATCCCTCCATTCCACTCACTCTCCACTGTTTGTCTTATGCAGTCTATTCTATGGGTGGCCTGTGCCTGGCCCTGCCTTCTACGTCTCGAGTCACACCACCTCTCACAACTACGCCAGTTACAGACTACTGTAGAATGAGGAAGGAAGAAAGGAAGGATACGGTACCTGTAGGGATGACGGAACATGTCAGAATATGCAACGATCTTGATGCATCCAAGTGGAAGAAGATTGGATAGAGCGAGGAGAACTGCGCGGACTGCCCATCGAATTCCACCCGTAACTACTATCTATAACAAATATGTACATATTACATCATTGTATCGCTTGCCCTTCCAAACATCACATCCACTATTTGAGTCCGATTTCCTTGCATATTGCAACAATACACCTGATATTTCCGAGATGTCAAATACAGGATTTCGTTTTACATCAAACTAATCATAGCCTCATACCAAAATAGCTGTATGTGCCTGATGTGGAAATAGTGAAATGTGTGCACCCATTCCTTTTCCTTACTACATATTCATCGAGTCAAAAGAGAGAACACCTGTGAATATCTCCCCCTCCCCCTTCCATATGATCATTCATCTCTTCTTCTCCTTCCATACTACATACACTCATTTAATCATTCCCCCATACACTTCTTGTTACATAGTCAGGCGTGCATCTCTTAAGCGTCACCGGAATGGGACCAGCCACATTTGTGTTATTTGTTTGAGCAGTCGGGAGCCATGATGAGAGAGTACAGAATATGAAGAGAGTGGATGGGGAAAAGAGGAAGGGATGAGTAAAGAACAAGACGATGCATAGACGAATAGTTGTTGGCGAGGTGTTGGATTACTCGCAAGGGATTCTATGCAATGGAGAAGTCTCTCTTTCTCTCTCTCTTGTGTTCACTCTACTACCGTACACAGTCAGTGAGGGTATGGAGTGAGGTCAGACTGTTGATGTCGTATCCTCTTTCTCCATCTCCTCATTCCCCCTTACAAACAACCATTTGCCTTGTTCCTCGCAACATCTGCCCCTTTTCTTGTCTCGGATGGAAAGGCAAATCTCCCTTCTTCCCTTTCCATTCCTTCCCCCTTCAACATTTTCTCTTCCTTCTCTAAAAGTACATCCATTCACTCAAAGTGCAACTTGGAAGATTCTCCTTCACTTGATCCACTGACCACTCTAACATCTCCCTCAGGGAGTGAGGGGGTTTAACAAGATTGGCGCCTTTTCTCTCCCAAATGTACTACAAGTACAATGTCGTTGGAGGCCTCGTTTACTGGGACTGCGATTTCCGGAGGGGAAGAAACTGCATCCATATGTGTGAGAAGGAGTGGCAAGGGGGGGGTATAGGGTATTGGTGGAATGGTTGCATGCTCTGGCATCACAATGAATAATAGGCCACGTTCTGGAAGGCACAACTGCTGTCGACAGATATGATCTATGTCAGAAGGGAATTGAAGGGAAGAGAATGGAGGGGAAGAAGGCATTCATCCACCCCCAGTCCCTTCCCCATCCATTCCCCCTTCATTCTCAGCTTTTCCCTCTCATAGGCCCACCCACATCTTCATCATGACCCCACAACGACTCAAGACTTCTACTTCCTTCGTCATTTGATGGCCGTCCCTTTCATTCATATCTCATTCCTCTCACTTCATCAAATATCCATCCATGCTCATATAAAGTGATGAAACCATACATGTTCAATGTGCGCAATTACTGAGCTCATAAAGCTCGATTGGTACAGTATCCGATTGAGAAGTACACATACCTGTCCTCCAGTGATTGCATGATACAGTAGTCTCTCCAGCATATCTGCACCCTCATTCGAGAAGTAGAGTGCAATTCTTCTACAATGGTCTCTTCTCATCTTCATCTGATCATTGTCTCACCTCATATTCTCCAATTGATCAAGAGTATGTTCATGTTCATCCTCATGTCCCAATTCCAATTCTCTCACTCTTTCAGGGGCCATCTCTCGTATCACCTACAATACACATTCACATTTTTTATTATACTTAACAAGCACTAGTTGACCACAAATTAGATTATTCAGCAATGTACCCCAGGGGGAATCACCTGACTACAAGGCCAAATTGGTCCCCACAGAATTCTAAATGCAGCCGTGTCCCTTTTCTGTGCAGTAAACACAACGTCCTGCAATCGAGCCCTGAATACTGATCATCCCTTCTATGGACTGAGACAAACAAGACAGGAAGAGAAGGAAAGGAAAGGGAGGGAAGGAATGGGAATGGGAAAGGAACCAACAATTCAAGTGTATCTCATTAACATAAACTATCAAGACGGGCGTCACTTCATCTTGCCTTCTTATGTAATTCATTCATTCATCATCCATTGATGAAGTGTATTTGACAGACAAGAGAGACTCATTCCATCTGCCATAACTGTTGACAATTCAAATGAGAACAGAGTATTCATGAAACAGTCTTGTCCCTTTCACCTTCTTTAATTTCACAGTCACTTCTCATACACGATCCATTTCTTCTTCTTCTTCTTTCTTCCAATCACAAGCCCCCTTGGCTATTCATTCCCCCTTCTCATGCGATCAAGGTACGAACGAAAGTGGATGAATGTATGAGGGAGTAATGTCATTCGAAGGTCTCTTCCACCTTGCTATCCCTTTGGTCTCTGGACTAAAGTGCTCTTAAATGAGTGAAAGGGGGGAGGGGACATCAAAGGGGGGGGGGTGATCAGGGACAAGCTCAGGGGGCAATAATCGCTGCAGGAGGAGAAGGAAGTCATTTCAAGTGCATTAATAGTAGACAGACAGAAGGAGAAGGTGCAAAGGGAAGAAGGCAGTTAAGATACGCCAGACTACCCATTTACGATCTCCAATCCCTCCCAATAGAACTTCTTTCCTATTCAAGGGGCACCGCCCGATTATAATCATACTTCATTTATGTACTTTGTGATATCAAATGGCTAGTATGAGTCGTGTGGGGCACTTGCAGAATAGTTATGTTTACGATTAGATAGTTTGAGGAGTATACTGTAACTGACCAGCATGTCCTGAGATGGAAGTCCCTCCAGAGCCTCCTCTGAGTACCGTAGACACTCCGTCCTCAATGTCCACAGCATTTGCCTGCAATAATGACTACAGTAGACGACTTCTTCATCTTTCCCCCCTCATTCAACACAAATTGACACTTTGCCTTCATCTGTATTACTTGTAAGGAGAGAAGAAGTGAAGGGGAGAGAAGAGTTGTTCCCCCAATCAACTACCGACAATTTAGAGAGCTCCTTCATTCACAAATAACCCCCAGAGCACTTTGTAGAAGGAAATAAGAGAAGAGATGGAGACTGGTTGTGGTGAGGGAATGAATTAGATCGTTCATGAAACATCCTTCAGTCTTGGATTCCAGAACGAGAAGAGAAGGTGAAGAGGCAAAAGGGAGGAAGATGTGTCCCCCTCCCCCCCCCCCGGGGTGCCGGGCCAAGCGGGAGGGACGGGGAGGTGGAGGGGGGGGGAGGGGGTGAGGAGGACGAGGATGGGGGGGAGGCGCCCGGGTGC
>JACMIF010001134.1:8673-26850 GCA_014805445.1 Diplogasteroides magnus | reverse complement strand
AGAAATTGACCCATTCGCACATTTTTGTCCACTGTAGCCGTATTTCACTATTTTTTCGGTGCCTCTATATATTTTTATGACTCCCACGGTATCCTCTACACATGGGCGGAGTTTGGTCACGATAGGACCATTTCGAAAAAATGGCATTTTTTGGCACTTTTTCGTCAATAACTCAGTGAAGAAACTTTTTTTGGGTGCCATTCTGTAGGCAAAATGTTGTTCATATATTAGAGTGCATGTATGATTTTTATGGGGATATGGGAACCACTTTCAAAGTTTTTACGAAGTTTTTCCTGACTTTGATGACATGCGGAGCTCCAAATGGGTCTCATTTCGTTCGATGTTCTGGCCTCGCAGGTGAACCTGAGGGGTATCACGCCGTGCATGTGTACGCCTAATAGTCAACTATAAGTAGCCACTTTGAATAGAGGATATCGTTAACGAGTGAAAAAAAATGCTTGAAACCTCCGTCTTGAGAAAAGCTACTTGACCATATTTCGCATATTCATGCCCTCACCGCCTCATTGTGCCTAAACTAGTAAGTCTAGTAAAACTTCTGTACAAAGTGGCTGAGGTCACCCATGTCATGGCTCCGCCCACTTTTATGTCTTAACCAGTAAGTCTAGTAAAAATCATGTGCAATCTACTTCTTAAGTACTCTCCATTCTGGTAATGCTTGTCCCTCAGTGAAGTCTGCTTCTTGCTGCAGAAAATTCCAAGCATGGCATATAAAAATCGAAGCGAAAATTTCGGCGTGTGCTCCTCGAAAATGGGCCATGCGCCTTTGTTCAAACTATTATTTTTCGACTCTCCCAACATACTCCTATCCATCGCACATAGTCATTGGTTCCAATTTCTCGGACGCCTCAGACAGTTTCCTAGTAAGTATTGCCGATTCGCTTTCATTCCCAGTGCCTTATAGGGTTTCCAAATCGGTAGTAAAGTACATTTCTCCTTAGTATGATCTCAGTGGAGCGTTTGTCTCTACGTTCGATAGTCCATCGCTCCAAGTGAAATTTACTTTACTACCGAATTAGGAACCCTAATGTCTTCTAATTCATACAACCAGCAACAATTTCATTACAGATGCATTTCTTCATAATCATTCTCATTTTCCATCTTGAAAGCATCATGGCCAACAGCGTGAATTTTTCCAAAGAAAGATCGAGCATAAACTCGTAATCAGCATTTCCTCTTTCGCCATGAGTTCGGACGTCCTCCAGTCTATGAGTATGATTTCTTCCGTGATTCTCAAGATGCTGTGCCTCCTTTTAATGGGTAAAATGTAAATGCAGATGAAAATATGAACAATCTTTTTAGAACCAATTGGATCATTTACCCCGTTCTGTCTGCTCTCTGGAAGAATCGCTTCGTGGCAGAAGAGATAAAGGAACTGTCTTGGATACTGAAGATAAATGCATTCACGCGGACATTTGTAACGATCACTCCACTTTATATCTAAGTATTATTCATTTTGTGAGCTTATTCATCAAGATAATTATTACTAATTCAATAGCTTATACGATTATTTTCCACTGAAAATTTCCAGATATCACGGCGTTTATTGAAGGCGCAATTTTCAATAAAGCCATGGATGTTGTTCGCCCTAATACGTCCGAGGCAGTGATCCTTCAGGTGACTTCTTCATTTTCGCAATTGGTGTACATTTGACAGGAATGGGACTATATTGTCTCAATTGAACTACCTTATTTTACTAAGGTAGTCGACAGCATATTGAACTATCTAAAAAGACATGTCGAAACGGCTAGAATATATATAATTTCTTCAATTCAGAAAAGAGGACGCGACCATCCCTTCGGGTGCGATTGATGCCTCCCTCGCCGTTGGTGAATAGGAATAAAGCACATAACTGTAAAAAGCATAGCTATTCACACAACTCCGCTTCATCTTTTAATGGTAGTGCATGATCAAAAACATCTTTTCGATAACGAATGTCCACCTCAATTTAGATTTGGAGAAAGCGGGGAATATCTGGCGGCAATTCCAAATGTTCGAAGGCGTCGGATCTTATTTTGGATTCAACGATATTTATGTGAACAGCTGTCGACGATTGGAAGAGGTAGATTTGTCCATAACCGTTGAGGCTTGCCGATACAGTGGACACATTTGCCATCAACGAACTTGTTTGCAATGATGTGACCTGAAATTCCTTTCGAACATCAACTTCAAAAGTATTTTTCAGGAAAATCCTTCCGATTGCCTGTACACAAAGACATACATGGCAAAAGTCACCAAAGTCGCATCGGAGTCCATGTTGAAGGAGTTCCATGCGCTGATCTTTGCCCTTAAAAGAAATCAAGCTCATGCACGTATTGTCGGAGAACTTCTCCAAAAATTTCGCAAGTTAGCCTGTTTTTCAATGTTCAGTTTAGACAAGACTGCTTACAAAACTACGATTTTATATAAATTATTATATTCTTTATTTAGCATTAGCGACTTCAATGATTCCATAATCGAAAATGATGAGAACTTCGTAAAATATGTTACTGTAAGAACAACACAATCGCCTTCTGAGTACCTGGAGCGGCCTAACGACAGCATCATTCATGTCAAAGTGAATTTAATTTATTTATACATATACACTCATACCGGTTTAGGCCTGCGCTCCAATCGTAAAGAAAATGTATCCGCTACTGAAAGTTGCCCCCTTTGGATCATTTTCTGAAGACATGAATATCTTCAAAGTGCCCCGTTTGCCAGAATATTATGCAGTCATCGACCGCAACAGTCGAAGGTTATAAATATTGCAAAAATATCCCCAGCATCTAAAGTAAAATATTACAAAATTTAACTATTTTAGTTTGTCGGACCTGGCTGTAGTTGATGGAGATTTCACTAGTAAGCCTTTCTACGACGATCGACCGGAAGTGGCCAGGTCGTTTTCGACTCAGGTATTGTATAGCATCTCATTGAGCTACATACACTTAGTGACATTAATTATCTTTACAAAAAAAGAACTTTTAGGGTGAAGGCTGCAATTTGGCGAATATTGATGGCTGTGGTTCTGTTGAATTCATCTTCCCCCACGTTCTTGCGCGAAGTGAAGGTTCAAGACACAACTTTAATCGCCACTCGAATCAAAACGGGATCCTGCCTCACCGATGACGATGCTGATTTACAGCAATTCGGCATTAGATTTCATAACGTGACATTCCTTGCGCCAATCTTCGCATTCAAAGGATCGCCGAGGTGCAACTCCGTTTGGGTAAGACTCTTTCCCTTGAGATGATCAAACGACTGAATGACAAGAGCGTTATAGGTAGTGGTGAAATGTTCACTTACACCATCGCTATCGGCATCAACACTGCAACAGTCCATTTCACCATTATGGCGCAAATATCCTTTGCGCAGATGTCCTGCACCCGATCAGACACATTAAAGTATGTTTTGTGTCATATTAGTACAACACAGCGCATTATAATATGAGCTAGATTCATCTCATCAATTATTTACAGATCGACTCGCAAGCATACGGTCAAGTTACCTATAATGAAAATGATAAGTCCTTCTATTTCGACCGTCAGTCTTTCCTAAAAGGTGTGATTCAAGTTCATTATTCTTATACCAGGTCAGAGTTGGAGTTTGCTTATTATAATAGCAAAATAAGTATAAACATTTCAGAATGGCCTATCATTTAGCATCGGAAGGTTGACATGAAAGCCTCTATTTCGTCAGCTGTCTCATGATTTCACACTACATCGAATTACCCAAAATACAATTTATTTGTACTTTTTCGTCATCTAAATACTCCTATCGAAAAGGTAGCGAATGCTCTTATTGTTAGTTATCGCTGTTTGAGCTGTTCGCCCGTGGAATAAAGATTCGCACAGAATCATAGCAGATCACAATGAACTTTTTTCGTCCATTGCATTGAAGAATGAATGCAAATTCAGCCGACTGTTGACGATTTCCTTCCCTGATAGATTTCGTCCAGCTCTTCGTCTCTTATCCTTATCTCGACATTATTATGCTATGAATGGGAGAGGTGGATGTGCCCTTGAGCCATCTCTATCATTCAGGATTTTCAGGGGGATATGATGAGAGGGGTGATAAATGTTGGAGATGGTACACCGGGAGATAAACGTCTTTGATTAAATTTTTGAGTTCACTTATCAAAGCAATTTGTCTATTTGTTACTCGTCTAACCTCCGCGGAGCGATTGTCTTTTCGTTCTATAGACATATAGTCATAAAGTAATGTAATGATGAATGATTTGGCTGCATCAGCAGTATCTTGGCTGATGAAAGGCAATGGTGACCCATGCATTTGCGCCACCATGGCGAAATAGACAGGCTCCGTGAGAATGGCGACAATTATTGCGCACACACTTCAACACTTTGACGCAAATGAATGTCTTTGTCGCTCTTGTATTTCACCCTTCTTGACTTCTTGCATTTCCAGTAAGCATCTAGTCCGTACAGCAAAGTCTCGTTGCCGATGATCATCCACATATTCATATTTATTCTTTCTCTTGAAGGCGCCACGGCTACATCCCTACCGGTATAATCTTCTTTTCGGATCATTCATTAAAAGTCGCAGTTCAGGCAAACTTCGGTTTCAGTCCATTTCCACGTCCAGCTGACCATGATACATCTCTACCGCCCTTTGACCGGTAAAAATGCACAATATGACACGTTCACATTTTTAATCCGATTTCAGAACAAACGGCTATGCTTTCCCCGTACTAACCACTTTGTGGAAAAATCGGTTCGCAACCGAACTGCTGGGAAGTGTTATGGACACTGTTGAGCAATGCATTTATAGCGATATTGGTATTCCTTTTCGCAGATCACTTTTTTTATATTTTGCGTCGAAATATTCTGAGGTCCTATTATAGATCTAACACCGTTTTTGGTTGGGACTGTCTTCGATAGAGCAATGGTCTATGCTCGCCCAAGCACAAAAATGCAGAGATTCTCACGGTACGTTAATCTTTCCATTGTTACAGCTCCAATGTTGCTCAATGATTTCGATCAGCGTTTCATTTCTCAGTATCGTTTGTTAATACATGCATCATAACGAACTAGCTCGATCGAATGAGTTTGTAAATGCAGCAGCAAAAATGGTTATTATTGATCCTAATGAAATCAAAATACCTTACGGCTGTAAATGGTGATCTTATCAGGAGTGGGAGCGTAAAGTCCACAAGGAAAAACTATTTCACCTCAACGCTGTCGACGGACTGATTTTCTTTCCCACGTTCGAACTTCACGAAAAGCACGTGGACACGCATCTATTCTAGCTATTTTTCAATTCAGAATGGAAAACGCTACAATTCCACCCGGTTCAATAGATGCTTCCCTTGCATTTGGTAAGTCACCGTCTAGAAATTACGACAGTACTTTCGATGAGATCTTACTGAATGTTATTTGAAGACGCAATCCAAAAGTAGTTCAGATCTGAAGAAGGCAGGTAATTATTGGCAGCAAATCGAGCGATTCAAAGGCATAGAATATTTTCCCTGGACTAATAATGATCTGCCCTTCGTAAATTTCAGTAGACGCTCGGAGCAGGTTCAAGGCTACATTATATAAATAGCTAAAGGTTCATATCAGGAAACTCCTTGCGATTGTCTGTATAGGGACTCATACATGGGGAAAAGTCATTAAAATTGCATCGGAATGCATTTTGAAGGAGTTCCAAGCGATGTTGTATGCTATGGAAGACAGTCGAAATCATGCGCTCATTGCCGACCAACTTTACAACAAATTTTACGAGTAGAGTTTCCTCGCGCAGCTTTTGATTCAGTCATGCTTCTTCAGCTTCATCGGTGATATCACCGGGGTATTTGGCACCTCTGAAGAACGAAATCCCTCAGATGGCCGTTAGCTTCGGTATAGCAAGAAGAAGTCCCCCACCCCCACTTCTGCTCTTCATTTCATCCTGCATGTAATAACCCGAAGCACATTCTATTTGACTACCCTTCTAACATCATCTAAATGCCTCCCCCACCCCCGACGAGCTCATATTTGAGTGTATAGACCCGAGTTTTCTGCTCCCAAATTGCTTACGATCCATCTCTTGGCTCTCTCGCTCTGACTGTTTATTCTGGTATGAGGAATTACCCTAGAATCATGCTGAAAATAGCTGGTGTTCTGTGAAATACCCCTTTTGGTCCATATTCAGCAGATTGATAATCAGCATCCTGCCGAAGGAAGACATTATTCAAAATAGACTTTATCTCACATACAATGTCTATGACATGAGGAGGATATGTGGAAGGAGACACAAAGATGGGTTCATGGGTCGACCGGTAGGAAGTAGAAATACGTCAAATGATGACTGATAGGGAAGTGGGGTGCAACCGGTAAACCGAGCAAACATTAAACAAACTGATGCACCAGATCGAGAAAACATAAGTTTCGAAACGGAAATCGAGATGATAGTCAGTGCACAGGGAAAGGGTTGATGTTCTTGAGCTTAGCATTTACGATAGATAAAACATGATGTGGAGAAGGGCAGTGGGGGGACAGAATATCGAATCAGGATTAACAGTCTCATATATGTGAGCAGAACGATAGACAGTGAATTTAGGATCTCTTTCACATAGTAAGTTCTCACGACCCCTTCGCAACCAGGAAATATTCTAGCTGGATCATTTGCTCATACACTTTCATCTCATTCTTTCCTTCTGAGAATTCGTCTATTCATCTGATAGACTCGGGAAAGGAACAAAAATCTTGTAATATACCCTAGTAACCAAGGATTATGCTGAAATATGACATGCTGTTCTAAGCAAACACACAATTGATGAGCGCGGAAGAAGCTTACAATCTCGTTTCCTACGTCTTCCTCTACGCTTTCGAGACAGAAACCTACTTAGGCTCAGCGAACCGACAGCATTTGAACTTGGAAATTTGACGTCCCTCCAGTGACACGTCGGTTCTGAACCTCGGAACTGGATGAATTTCTTTAGAGTTCAGCGACGGAATCTGAGCCGGTGAAGTGTTTCTTGTGACTGAGGTATCGGAACGACTTCAGGTACACCGTCGAGAACCATACCTGCAAACATTACCATTACAATAATGACCACGAGCCAGTTTGGCAGCACCCTGCCCTTCCCGAAACTAGAGTCATTATCTCCAAAATAACGCACTAAATGTTCCTTCGAACGCAAAGTTCACGGGTAAAGTGGCTGTTATTCCCCGGTCTAATAGCGTATCCGCTGTTGGAACAGCGTGTGTGCGTGGCTTTTTCATGCGTCACATCCGGGCTCAAAAGGGAGACAAGATAGGAACATTTGCGAACTTTGGTGAAAAAAAATATAGTAAAATTGTCTTTATCGCCGTTTCCGAGCGACTTCTGTTTTTGACCCCTCGAGCTGTCATTTCTTGTCATATCGGCGAACAAAGAAATGAGGAAACAATTCCCTCGCTGCCACCAATCCTATCTATGTTCATGTCGCAATGTCTCAGCACAGACAGGAGTCATTCCCTCAAATGACCACCAAGGGCATGAAAGATGAATGAAACGCCCTCCAATTCGCCCCGAGACAAGAGATATTGCCCTCGGTTGTGTCATAGCAGTACCGTGAATCAGTAATAGGGTGCGACAAGACGCCATAGACATTTGCCCGATAATGAATTTCAATGTGATCGTCACTGGGATATCACAAGGAAAGGGGCTTGCATATTTTTCTCGGATTAAATTCAAGAGTGTCATGGATCTTTGCGAAATATAATAAAAGTAAATTGGACTCAAGCGCCATCATCGTAGTTATCATGACGTCCATTTCACCATTATAGCGCAAATGTCCATGGCGCTCTTGTCTTACATTCGTTTGCTCACCTCAATAGAAACTATGAACAGCGCGACGAAGATTTGGAGGACTATGTAGAGCTCCTGCTCTGAACATGAATCATGATTCACTCATCGATTGCTTGCCCAATCACCTATTGAACTTTTCCCATTTTGGCCGTGCTTGGGGTTGTCTGGCTCGTGGAATATGTACGCCTTGTAGCCGAGTATCAACATCAGAAAAATTATGAAGAAGACGCAGATGAGACATGTCTGCAATTGGATTACTTCATCATCCGATAAGTTAAGAAATTGAAATTCGCTCGAAAATTGACTGCTTCCTGGCGAATCGCGGGAAATGCCCGAAGATTAGTTCGATCGTGCATTCATTGTGTGAGAAAAGTTCGCGGGCCGCGGCTTTCTCGGGATTCCGGAAATGTGCGAAAGTGGAAGTTCGGAAGAGTAGAAAAAGAGGAGAGAGAGGTCAAAGTGCCGAGATTATGGAGATAAAGGAGGAACTATGACGGCACAATTGACTTCAAAATCTAGTTAAGCTTGAGGTTTTCTCACACGAAAGTGCTTTACGTGAATCGTATGCTCACATTTGTGAATAATTAGCTAGTATTTATGCAACGGTTTATGCATTCAAAGTCAATGCCGTGATTTTGGTTAAATTTATACCTGAAAGCACAGGAAGAAGTAGACAATTTGCCTGTGCTCTATCCTCAGACCAATTAGAAAGACCAAATTGGCAGTGACGATGATGAAAATGAAGAGTATCTGCAATTTTCGCCTGTTTGCACTGTGTCGGATGATCACTTACTTGAAACACTCCCTCCACCATCGACTTCTGCGGATTACTAAAGGACTTGACCGTATAGAAGAAGCACAACAGGGCCAAGATGATGTGGAAGAGTGCGACCAACATGGATCCTCTCTGCAATTTTGCCGGTTACGGTTATTGGGCCTAATTTCTCTCTTATTGTAGGTGGCCACATTTATTTTTGCGGAATTCATACGTTTAGGATCCCAAGTATTATAGGTGGAATGGAAATTGAGGGAGAACTCTTCCGGTCAAGTGGCTTTTACATCTCTTCTAAGAACCAAACATTCAATGTGCGGTAGATCGAGTACAACTCATCAGTCATACACCAGTCTAGTCCATTTTCTCCCCCATCAAAGATCTCTACGGAAATGAAGGAGGAAAGCACCAAAGGATGTCTAGAGGTAAGAAGCCAATTTCATAAGAACTTCGCAATCATAATTCAAGGTCTTTCATCAGGACAATTTAGTGCTTGACAACACGCCCACAACTTGTTATGTAACTGATGGAACCCATTCGTATTAGAGACACGGGAAATCTTTAGTAATAAAAGAGATAAATCCTCACCTGAGCATGCAGATGCTGGAAGCAGCACGAGTACTGAGCATGATTGGGATTAAACGAGTCCACCTGCAATCTCGTGTTACAGATTAATCCAGGGTTCATTCATCTCTGATTGTGCCCTAAAGTGTTTCACTTCGTGTAATGCTTTAGCACCAATCATTTCGTACTAGCGCACTTTACTGCAAGGCTTCGAATTTTTTGCTAACTACCTGCCGTAACCGTGTTTTCGTGGCGAAAAGAAAAACTAACCGTGGGTGAGTCTCGACCGCCCGTGGAGGGCATACATGGCATGAATGATAGGGAGGGCGAGCCGCCGCCGTTTCTTCCCCGTGGTCGCGACAGGTCTCCTCTCAGTGAGCAGAACGACGTCAACAACTGCAAGTGGATCCTTGCTCCGTTATGGTGAAATGAACAATGGCGCATTAACGGCGAGAAAATTACACGAGAGATTATATAACGACGGTTAAACATGATTAGCGCCCTAGCTAAGAAATACACCTTCTTGTTTCACCATGATGGCACAAATACGTCTTTCGGCACATCATCATCACGCGCATACTGAGACTTAGTCATCCGGAAAGCGAGAAACAAGTCAGTGGGGGATGTGGGGACAAGAGAGCAGAGTGGAAGACTGAGTGAGTGTGTAGAGGGAATTGAATGTGCCCTGAGTACGTCCCAGTTTTGACGAAGTTTAAGAGCGGCGACGGAAGAAGAATAACTGCCAGGAAATTATGCACCTCTCACCGGAAGGAGGAAAAAAGTGCGCGGAAGCGATCGTCACACTTGAATCATCCATATCTTCCTGAATACTTCACTGAGTGAGAAATGAGGCAAGGGCATAGGGGAGGGGTGACATTTTAAAAGTTTTTCTCTAGGATCACTCCGAAGCCCGAAAAAACGCTTAGAAAGGACGTTAATCTGCCATAAATTCCGTCATGTCAACATCACTTTGCAGCCACTTGTCAACAACAGGGGCTCAGACATATTAGAGGTTCAGACCACCTACTTATAGCGACCGAAGACCAAGTGCTGGCCAATAACATACTAGAGTTCGTACATGCACCCAGACATGACATGAATGAATACGTTGAATGGCCAGAGTGCGTCCCTTCCTCATCTTCATCCGACCTTTCACATCTAGAAGGAACGAAAGCATCGAGAGGGCGGAGTGGGGGGGGGGTTATCTACCATCTCCATATTCCACTCCTTCTCTTCTTCCTCCTTCTTGAGATTGACAGGATGAAAGACAACTGCGAATGAACTAAAGTCCGACTTTTTCGGATGCATTTCATCGTGTCAGTTCAACATCCTTCGCCCACACATCGCTTTTTCTTCTAAACAGAACCAAATCCCCGCTGGTTCTGTTCTCGGATAATGCAAATGTGTTGTTGACTGGAATGGGCGGAGGATTCACACTGCGCTCACGATACTGGATAGAACACCATTCGTTTCATGGATGAATAAAAACCTGGCGTTTACACCATAAATGTAAAATAGAGTCGATATTGATATTGCTCACTTTCACCATTACAGTGTAAATGTCCAGATGAATCAAGCTACACACACGCCACCGGAAAGAGCATCATTAGCTCAGAGCTGGCTAATTGCTTCTCTCAGGGAAAAAAACATCTTGCGACTGCAGATGCACTCGGACGTAGTCAAAGAAGGAAGAAACAGGGGGCGTGAGAATATGGTGAAAACTCGCGAGAACAAATGCGCATACTTTTTTATTATTGCACTCTCATTCACTGGAGAAGCAATCATAGGAGAGGAAATTTCACAGAAAAAATGCAGAAGAAGGAGGAAGGAGATGTGATGTTATGCAGATAAAATGGAAACACTGAGAGAGTGGATGAGGTGCGGAACTCCTTTAGGTTGGAGAAAAAGTCGAAGGGAAAGGGAGAAGAAATCAAAGGGGACATTCACACGGCCGTCTGTCTCTCGATCAAATTTCTTGCTTGGCCATGCAAAGCAGCTTCAGCCAAGTTCGCATTCTCACGGTAGATGCATTTGGAGGTGCGTCAGTGGCTTACGCCAGAGGGAGGGAATCTCACCGACTTGGTGCAAGCGAGCGAGAGGGACGAAGACATTGCTCCGGAACTGGTGGTGAGTCAGGAAGCTCGTCAATTAATGAGGACACGTACTGACAATCGCGTCAGGAGCGGAGGACTAATGAGTCGTCCTCATATGAAGCCTGAGACTATGGACTCCACCCCCGCGACAGCCTCAACTGCAATGCAATTCCGTCTCCCGTCTCGTGCGCCTTCTTCCGAAAAAAGGCGAGGATGGCAAAAACACAACTATCGAACACTCACTGACCGAAGAAGGGCTTGTTCGGTAAACAAGACTGGAACCTACTCCTCCTCCTCCGCCACCTCCTCCCTCTCAGCGTACAATCCCCCCGAAACTCGGCAATTGGCAATGGGACGGAGAATTTGTCATTACGCAGCCTTTTATCTTCGCATATCGCCACCCTCGCCTCCTTCTCCAGCAGGAGAAGAGAAGAGAAGAAGAAGGAAGGAAAGTAGAAAGAACAGCCCTCAATTGAGAAGCTTCGCCGTTGTCTTCTTCCCATTTTCCAGAAAATGTTGCCCATGGGCCTATAAAAGTCGTGTGCATCCTCGATCTTGATGGAGTTGAGAAGGAAGTAGGAAGATAAAGAGTCATTCCGGTCGTTCTCTCTGTTGAAAGACGACAGATGCAGAAAGGGATAACGAAAACTACGCAATAGCAGCGAAGATGCAACGCTATTTTAATCGGGTGTACGACAAAAACGCTATGGACACAGAATTGCACAGGCGCGCGCCAGCGTTGTCGTCGTTTCATGGCGCAAGTGTCCTTTTCACTATTACGGCGCGAATATCCATGGCTCAGCCGTTCTCCCGTTTTCATCATAATCGCTCCTCTGGGGGAGAGTATGTTGATTTCAGGGAGATGTCGTCAAAATAGCGCAAACGTCTCTTTTCGGATGGGGACGAATTCTTGAGGGCAGAGCTTCTCATTTGTCAGCCGTAATGGACAGTGGCTGACAACTGCTCCATGGGACGAGACAACCCATGTCCTCCTCCCTCGCTTCTTCTTCCGGGTAAACGAAAACTGTGGATATTTGTGCCGTGCTTGTGCTATTTAAGGATTCAAGTGGCCCTTTGAACATATCGGCGCAAATTATGCGGTTGTATTCCGATGAAAAGAGGGCTCTTCTCTTCCTCCTCTACATTTATGAGAACGGTCGAGGGCAGAGGGCGTAATGCAGTTGTGATTAGGGTCGGACGCTCGAGGCACTCTCCCTCGCTTTGTCTTCGCTACTAAGTTGTTGTCCCTAGACTACAAGAGTAGACCTCTGAGAGGAGATAGGGGGATGAGAACCCGACGGGGGTGCTTATTTCAACAGCACATCATCTGCAGAAGCAGGGAGGCAGATTGAGGGCAGTCTCCCTCTCGATAGGGAGGGAGACCTCCGTCCTGGGAACTTGAAAACAACAAAAGAAGATGCGAGAGCCTGAAGATTGGAAGGTAGTCAAGGCACAACAAAAAATTTTGACAAACGAAACCTGGCATCGAAGACCAGAGAATCAAGAGCGAAAAGCGCCTGCCCGCCTTTTAGTCGACAATAAGAGAATTCTGGTGAATCTGAGACTTGCAAGCAGGGAAGCAAATGAGTCTGACAAAAGGGGCGAAGCACGCGATTGGCAAGTCTAAGAAGTGGAGCATTATTGGAGACTGATGCAAGCTGCAGAATAAACAAAAGCGTTTTCCGAGGGCGCCGAAAATCTGCCCGGGTGAGAATGAGATACTCGAAGGATGTGATGAAGGTGATGGGATATGCAGCCCGGGGGCTCAAGCGACTGACCGAAATCTGAGCCGTTCGCTAAGAGGAGATGAGTATCGCGGCCTGTGAGTCAAGACCGCAACTTCGATGGAAAGAGGACAGTATCCTTGTTCAGAATGCACACGGCTCATATCTACAGGACGAATATGTATCCGATTACTAGCACAGTGATTATAAAATAGAGACTAGAGGCTCGAAATGAAGGAGGCAATATCCCGAAGATATTGGGGAAAAATGTGGTATTCCTGGAAAACGTAGTTTTTGAGGTGAAATATGGTTGGATATTCATGCTATGATGACGAAATAGAAACAATGAAGCAGTCAAATTACTAAACATAAGAGAATAAGATGACACTGCGTTCCTCACGAGGCGAATTTGACAGCTGCTTGAGGAAACTCACGGACACGGGAGGGACACCTGTTCGGGTTGAGGATTTCCTCGTTTTCGTAGAGTGAAAGACAAGAATGTCATGGACTTTAGCGCCATAACAGTGAAATTGACACATTTGACATCATTCCTCACTATCAGCTCTAGTGTACCTTTCACTGTTGTGGCGCAACTGTCCTTGGTGGTATTACCTTTCGCCCTTTTGTAACATTGGTGTAAGTGAAACAGGAGTATTGCCACATCCGGGTTCACGAGATAAAATCAAAAGCAGCGAGCACGTATGTGAAAAAATTCGAAAATAATGGATTGAACTTTGGCACAGGTTCATATTTTCTTAGACGGGTGGGTCATAGGACTTCGATTCTTGGACTTTGCGCTCTGGGATCACGAGACAGAGTAATTTGTCGCGATTGGATGGATCCTAAGGGGGCAGGTCGTAGTCTCGAGAGAGCAAACGACGGGCCTCCGATCAGGCCCTGGCGGGGTAGTTATGGGGCGGCGGACATGTGTCGAGAGGCAGTGGGGCGGCACCAAACAACAGAGAGTCAGAGGGCGACTGCATGGACATTGACGCCGTTATGGTGAAATAGCCACTACACTATTCTGGCGCCAACCTCCGGCTATGAATTCGCATTGAAAAAAATTGCATTGGCTGAAACGATGAGTAAGACAATGACAAGCAATTGCAAAACGATATCAAAAGCACTTCTTTAGCGCAGATATCCAATTCTGGGCTTAAGCTGAAATCCGGTGGGGGGGGGGAGATTCCAATAGCCTCTGCTGTCTGCAATTGGCATCGTTTGCCTGCATCTGCCGAGAGGGAGTCTATCAAAGAGAAGGGGGCGGACGGAGGGCCGAAATTCTCATCCGACAAACCTCTTACGGGACCGGCAACCGTGGATGCCTTCTTTTTCCTACTTCCCCACCCTTCCTCTTCTTCCTCCTCCTCCTTTTCTACTTCCCCGGAAAACTTCATTCGGATTGCAATTGAAACTACTCTCGTTTCGGCCGCTTCCACACGCATTCTTTATCCACTTCCGCTAATATAACACACTCTGATATGGCCGCTCGAACGAAATGCACAATGTACGGCAAAATGACAGTCCTAGGCAATGGGGAGACAATACACGGTGACAATGTTCCGTGAATCGGATTCGCGGCACCTGCTGATCGAGATAAGAGAAAAACAAATGATCGCAATGGCAAACAAGTCATGATGGATGACAACACGGATCACTTCGTGCAAAGAAAAACAGAAAAGAAAAAGAAGGAGGGATGCAGGTTGGGTTCGACAAGGAAGTTACACTAAGAGAAGTCCTCTCGGGGAGACAACGAGACACAAACTGTCTATCACTTTCGGGCTCTCGTAATAGGGAATGTCTGACTATACTATGACCTGTCTCTCTCAATTTATATGGGAAGAAAGTATTAGTTGGGAACCATGAATACAGTAACTCTAGGCATGGTAGAAGGACTACAGCAATTGGGGGCTTGAGGAGGGGATTCAGAGGCCCTTGTTGCAGTAGACGACATCAGGGGCGTTCGCCCGGGCACGAATGGAGGCTGCCAGTTCGGGCTCCAACGACGAGACTGGCACAGGGGTCATCTGAATGGATACAGTACTCCGGGGATACGGTAGAAGGATTACGGTAGGGTGAGCTACTGCCGCAAAGGAAGCAGCAATTATGGCCATATGATTACGATATTGAGACGTTCAATACTGCGATTTAATGATAGCGGTACATGATCGAGATTGCGATAAGGGTTACGATAGTCCGGAAGATTACGGTACCTGAGGGTAGAGGGCGCATCCGACGGGCGTCGAGACGAGGAGAATGAGACCAGCAAGTAGCACCTGGATGGGACCGGCCATGGCGGGTCGACGCTGCAATGAAGCATGTCTTCAATGTGGAAGGCCTCAAGCCGTAAAGGGAGGGGGGGGGCTGTTGGGCCGTCCCAACTAGAAAAAACCCAAGCCATAAACGACTACGGTTCTCATTCCGCTATTCAGTAAGATTACGGTAGCAAGTTACTGCCATTTTCTCCTGCTGAAAAACTTCATAAATTCGTGCAAACGCTTTAGCCTTGCAAAGATCAAGTGGTTCCTCGTAATGTACTTCTTTGATGTCCCTTAGCCCTTCCCATCGCCGTGTTTCGTGTTATTCCCGATGCCTTTTGCAGCTGTGCGCCTCTTATTAGGCCCTTGTCGCTTGCAGAACTTTGCTCCTCAACTGCGAAAACGCACGTGATTTGGAATCGATTTGCCATTCAAACTGATTGATGACTGGCTACAATTTGATGGCTTCAACTGGCAGAGCGAAATCAGCTGTTTGACTTCACACACATTACCCTCTGGTCCTTGTCCCACTTCGCCTTCTGGGGGCTAAATTGCTTGTCACTGGCAGTCGTAGTAGTGTCACGTGGCGTGTCATTGTTGCAAACGACGTCGAGATTGCACAGCACACATCCACTCCAGACGGGGTGGGACAAATCATTTTCACCCCCCCCCCCCTGCCCTTCAACGTTGAGCCTGGCCCTCATTAGCTAGAGAATGCAACCCGCAGACAGAATGGAGACAGGGAAGGGTGCTCGGATTTCCACCCTCGCTTCTTCGCACCCACAACCACTCTAGTTTCAATAGGGCATCTTTCTGAAGGGACCACAACTGAGTTGAGTAAAGACCCTGAATAATTTGCATAGCATTTGTTTCCTGTACTTGTCGTATTTAAGGCGGGGGGGGGTGGTGAACCAATAGCAATACTAGTCCAGTACACACTCGAATTTAGCAAGGGAACGGAAAAGGAGTAGGAAGAGAGAATGAGAACCGACCTTGTACCACTCAGTCTTCACAATCGAGTTCATCGCCACGGGAATGCACACTGCAAAGTGGAGGCGTTGAGATTAGCGAAGAGGATCTAATTCAGTTTCTATTGCCTTCGCAACACTCAGAGCTGCGCATTTTGCACGCAGATTTTGCATGGAAACTTCGTTTGGGCGCGAAACATAATCAAAATTATAGCATTTTTAGAATTTAGAAAAAAAAATTTCAAGAATCTATTACCATCGAATCCGGCAAAGGTCATAAACACGTGAAATACACTGCAATCACAAATACAAACAGGATGTAAGTCGTGACTTTATATGATTTTGGCTAAGTCGTGTGTCGATTTTGCTTCAAAATGGAACGAACCAAAAGTAGGTGCGGCCATTCCAATCCTCGAGATCACCACTTGTGTAATGGCCGACCTCGCGACAGTCTTCGACTTGCCAAGTTCGTTTCCGTCCGCGTCCAGGATGGCGATGCCCGCCGTGAGCTCCCTGAACAAATACCGTAATCCAATAGATGGATTCAGCTACCGTAATCTCTCCCTGAATCACTACTGTAATCTCGCAAACAACTAGTGTCGTAATCCAATCCGGATCGACCTTGGAGTCCAGGCTAGGACCCAGTCACACCAGACCAGAGGGAATATGACTCCCAAGTTTCAGCTATCTTCAGCAATGTCATCACTTCGGCAGTCTCGTCCAACACTCACTCCCATTCGCGCGTAGTTGGTCGAGTTAAGCCCGAGGCTAGTAAAGAAGCTCCTCTCAAGATCCTGTTTCAGGGCCAATTACCGTAACCTAATTTTCTCGTTGTCAATCTGGAAACGTGCCGTACTTGAGCAGGAACACTTATCCAATCAGACACACACAGAGAGAACGAGTGGCTGAGGGGGATGATTTTCGAGTGGGTAGACAGAGGGGGGGGGGGTGCCTGGACTGGGCTAAACACAAACATTAACTGTCAAAACCGCTCCAAAACATTGGCAGTTTTTTGTGCAGACTGACAAGACCAGCATCCACTATTTATCATCGAAGAATTCAAGGAAAAGGTCTCACTTAGAAGAGTGGGCCGGCAGAATAGGTGGGATGCTAGAGCACGTAGACCCAGTGGTTGATAGAATGGTTCCAACGACCTAATTTCGCTCTAAATAACTACCGTAAACCAATCTACTTGCATTTCACTGAACTGGTGAAGAAGGGATAGATCGGTAGGACTATAAGTGAAGCAGATTCATAAGATTACAGGTAACAACAATTACAATTTCCTTCCGCTCAATCATTTCAAGTTCGACTGTGACGTATAGGATGGTGTTGACAGTACCGGCCCAGAAAGGAGTAGACGGCTAGGAAAACGAATTACCCCTGCTGAGCACTGGCCTGGAAGTCCACCGGCAGGACCACTGACCCCTACGGGTACGGCTACCCCTCAACTGCGGAATGAAGTTTTTTTTAAATAAACACCGGAATAAGGCCACCAAAGTATGAATTGATATGAAGCGGATAGATCATTTCATTTGTTCGTGAAATTCACAACCACCGGACTACACTTCTTCCGAACTCACTTCTTCGGAACAGTGATCAAGGTGAAGGCAAGAGAGTTTTTGCCGCGTGCTATTGAAAAATGCAATATTCCCAGCTTAGGAAGAGATACCATTGGCACCCATTATAAATTCAGAAATAATTAGAATTCCCTCAATTCTAATGATCAGCGGCGTTAGTAAACGAAAATTTAAGACAAACAAATTTAGAGATTCGAGCATCGCCGGCCATGGGAAAAAGATCAAATCACAGAAAATTATGAAAATAATGTATTAGGGGTAGTTTTTGACGTAGATTCCGAAAATGAACTTCATTTGACATGAAAATGAAAAATCGAATTTTTATCAATTAAAAAAAAAATTCAAAAAATATTTTTTCAATGGAAAAAAATAAAATATGCTATATAACTTCAGATTTATGTTTTTGGTTACCCCGGCCATATTTGGCTAT
>JACMIF010001133.1:6941-26874 GCA_014805445.1 Diplogasteroides magnus | reverse complement strand
TTCGTCTGTTGTCTGACTCCCTAGGAACTGTTGTCTCATTCATGCAACAGACAACCGCTCCTCGTGAATCAGACAACAGACGAATGCACTCTACTCCCGATTTAGAAACCCTAGTCAATGCATTCAGGTACTGTGAGAGTGTACATGCCAGAAAAATGATAATTTTATATTTATTCACAACGATAAAATGTTTTGTTCGTCGGAAATAATTCTGGGGTCCTCCGGTGTTCCCCTGGAAGGAGACGAAATCTCGCTTCAGGACTGCAAGCTCACCTGAAGAAGTGCTCATGTTTGAGATTTCCAACCTCATGAGTAAATAGTTATTTATCCCTCTTCAAGTGGCTTTCGTTCCGTTTCTTTCTGAGGTTGACAGGCATGATATTTCCTTATTTTTTCGGATCCATCAATCTCCACCACAGTCGTTTTAACAGTTGGCGTATGCTTCTGTCAGAGCGTCTGAATTTGAACGATGCACTCGGCTTCGATCGCTTCGCTTACTTGCGCAGTGTAGCAGATGTGAAATGACAGATCCGCACTCCGTCATAGATGTCGTAGATGTACTGAAACGTCGCCAAGTCATCGCAGTATAACCGGAAAAAACAGAATGCAGAAATCGAGACATACAATTTAATATTCTGCATTCTAATATATCGACTTTGTTGTTGTGTAGGAACAACAATTTCTAATCCTCTGAAATACTGATATTGTTCCGTAATGGAAGAAGATGTTCAACTAACCGTGTATGGAGAAGAGCAGAAGAGTGAAATGAAGGAAGGAAAGGAAGAAGAAAAGATGATTTTCCTTTGCTGCTCATCGCTTAGTCATCGACGGGGAGAGACAATACAATTGGAGGAAAATCTCATTTCGGAGATCTGAACGAGTATGAATTAATTTCAGTTTTGAGTCAATGCCTTCTCTTCTTCAGGAAAATTACGTGGTAGTACATATTCACAACGAATGCACAGTGTCGGAACAAAGGTGGATGGATTCCATATAGAGCATGTGGTTATATGACCCGATAGTGAAGCTCTTATAAATACTTTGCAGTAGTTTCTTGCTTTTTTAAAGCATACTTATATTGTGAACGTTAGATCAGAAAGTGATAATTGTATATTTATCCACGACGACAAAGAAAATGTTTTGCTCGGCTGAAAATTCCTGGTCGCACTGCCGATCCAGTGACAATAGTGACAAGAAATTCGATTGCAGGAGTGCCACGCCTTCCATCAGATCAAAAACCTATATCCTCATCAAGATGGAGCTTTCTAGATTTCCTACATCGAGGTCTCTTCACATACGACTTTCTTCAAGTGCTGTTCCTTTGAAGAACTGCTCGTGTAGTTGGCAGTTAGCGTCCTTTTGATTGAAAATTGGGGATGGCTTTGCGAGATAACCTGAATTTGAACAATGCACTCGCCATCGCTGTATTTGCGTACATACTCGTATTGTTAGAAGTGATATCCTCTCCCCGTCAGGTCGTAGATATCTTGCAACATTGTCAAGTCATCGCAGTCTAATTATAAGGAGAAATAGACTAGACAAATAGATTGAATGAACACTCACAATTGTATAATCTGTATCTTATTTCATCGACATTGAATAGTAGGTTGTTGTGTAGGAACAACGAATGAAAAAATTCTCTGAAATACAGATGGGATTTCGTAATGAAAGGAGATGTACAACTAACCGTGTGTGGGGAAGAACGGAAGAGAGAAATGAAGGAAGGAATGGAAGAATGGACGGTTAGTCATCGGAACAATAGACAATACGATTTTAGAAATAGTCTCACTTCTGAGATGTGAGAGAGTATATATGCTTTTAACATGGAACTAATTTCTTCTACTCCAATTTTTGTGCGAGTCTTCAGGAAAATGGGGTTAAGGACGAGACCACCATGAACGTTTGCGCCATAATGGTGAAATAAACATGCGCAATCATAGTCGCCATTCATATTATGCGTCCTAAATGAACGGTTATTCCTAGTACGCCCCCACCTGGATGCCGTCATGGTCTCTCATTTTACGTGCTATTTCGTCGTCACGGAATATGTTTCAAATGTGAGATATATATGTAGACCAGAGCAACAGTTTGGTTAGGATGCATAATACATGACATAACAGTCAATTTAACCATTATGGCGCTCCTGTCTTTCACCCTGAGAATGATTGCCGATGTACATATTTCCCGATAGCGATGCTCGTTCACTGTGCAGTTGTTACTTGATTGAATGGTCATTGCATTCAGATGCTGTGAGAGAGCACATCAGAAGACGGTAATTTTATATTTATCCACAACGAAACAATATTTTGCTCCGCGGAAAATCCAGAATGCCGATCTGCACCAGCATTAGTGATCGAAACCCTGTTGCAGGAGCGCCGCGCCTTCCTCCTGGGAAGACTGTTCCAGCCTCGAGGTGTCCCTCTTCAAGAGGTGTTCCACTGAAGTACTGCTTGTGAAGTTGGCGGTTACATTGCATTCGCCTTTTTCTGCTACATGCGTTCTCAAGCTCCACCAAAGTTGATTCGGCTTGGATTGTGACTTCATCTTAACCTCCGGAATTTGAACAATGCACTCGCAATCGCTGTCTGTCTTTGCGTACGCACCTGTAGAATTTGTGGATATGATAGAAGACGTATCATCTTCCTGTCAGTTCGCAGATATCTTGCAACTTTGCCAAGTCATCGCAGTATAATCATAAGGAGAAATAGTCTAGACAAATAGATTCAATGAACACTCACAATTGCATAATCTGAATCTTATTTTGTTGACATTGAATAGTGTGTTGTTGTGTAGGAACAACGAAGGCTAAAATTCTCTGAAATACAGATATCATTCCGCAATGTAAGGAGATGTGCAACTAACCGTCTATGGAGAAGCGCGAAATAGTGAAATGAAGGAAGGAAAGGAAGAAGAAAAGTTGCCTTTCTGGTGTTGCTCATCGCGTAGCCATCGAAGGTGAGAGAAAATACAATTGGAGAAATTCCCTCTTTTCTGAGATATGAAAGAAATTGTATTTGTGCCCAAATGTCTTCTGCGCGTCATCGGGAAAATTATGTGACAATTTATCGATTTTTGATGTAAAAAGATGTGCACATTCACTACTATTAAAACACAGTACGGCTATCTCAGACTATTTTCTGCTGTAGCCCCAAGATTTGAAATGCACGAACCGCATGGAAGAGTAAATATATTCCAAGAGTGTATCTCTAGGACCTACAGTACATCCTAAGAACATTGCGGCCACACACCACCTGCACAAATACCCTTTATTGCTGTTCTAGACAATATTATTGTATCTGAACAGCACAATCCTACCCCTTGCCCCCTTAGGTCTAGTGCATACAAAAGATCCTGTATTGGAGTAAAGTTTAATCCAGAGAGATCTCCCACGATTCCAAAATTTTTGTTGCGCATATCGATGTTTCATTTTAACAGAAGTCTTTCACTACAACGAACATTTTTCAGCATTGTTCACATATGTGCATGTCCGTTGGACCTCTCATATAACCCGCCCTCGGGTCGAAAAATTGGATTGATATTACCGAAGGCAACTGTTTGTATTTACTTTTATCAGCATTGACTACCGAAAATACCGAGCCATATCCCGCCCTCAAACCATTTTCGACAACGACCTTTTCGAATTATCATCATCGATACGAGATATGAAATAGCGCTCGGACTCACTACACTAAGTGCACTTTCTTCCGCTTCAGTTACCTTTCTATTCTGGCGCACTCGAAAAAGTTAAGCGCCTATATTTAATCCGTCTGCTCCTCAACGGTATGGAATTCTATGGAAATAGCTGCCCACAATGTGTCTCACTCTACGATTCAGAAGCTCTAAGAAAAGATCCGGTAAATCGATTTACAGGATCTTTTCTTGGAGCTTCTGGATCGTAGAGTGAGATTACAGTGTAGGCAGTTATTTCCATAGGATTCCATATCGAACGGCTGTCAATAACGTCTCATTAGCGACACCCTAGTGTAAAACAATCGAGATAATACGCAGCTGCAAAAACACTCGGCACGAATTGCTTGTTTGCCACAATTGCTTCCTCATTAGAATGAGCATCATCTTTACCATTTTAATAGGGTCGGGACGGGATTAGGATTTCTAAATGGGTAGTCAAATTCATTTCTGATTCTTCCATTCTCCGCGGAGCTGTTGTCTCTGCGAGCGATAAACAACCGCTCCGCGTAGACTGGAAGAATCAGAAATGAATTTGACTGCCTATTTAGAAACCCTAGTTGGGAGTGTGTTCTTGACAGTCGTTTATTTCCAGCCGTCTTTCACTTCACAGAGACAACCGCTTGGAATGAAGTTAGACGACTAGAAATGAACGGATGTAAATAACGCATTCCCCCACACTACAATCTACTCTTTCTTTCTGAATGCTGCATTGCTATATTTTTGTGCAAAACGGAAATGAATATTTCCCGTGACTCCTGTTGATTCACGACAAGCATGCGCATAATGAGTAGTGAGTGCTCATTAATAATGCAATTTTTTCTACTCTTTCGCCCGTGCTCTTCATCGAGCAGTTGCTCCGGAATCGTAGAGACAACCGCTCGGTGAAGGTCACAGGCGAAAGAGTTAATGGCATTTTCCATATTAATTAGCAACTCGCTACTCTTTACTCGCAGCCAACTCTCGGTATTATCTTGCTCATTAGTGTGTTGTGAATCATATCGCATATGCAATCTTACCTCAACAATTTCTTCGATATTTCTGCAGATGCAGATTATTACCATTTTTATTTTTATTATTTACTCATCCATATAGAAATATTATGAATGATGATAAGAAAAGCGCCCGCCTATTGCTCGTGGGATTTCTTCCTTCATTATTCTCATCTGCACTTTTAAGTTCTAAATCGGCAAATCTATCGTCATTCTTCTGCGCTGCGCAGTTTTCTACCAAGTAGGTGAGACATCAGCGCTGCGGAGAAGAATGACGTCAATTTTACCAATTTATGTTCAGTTGAGGAGAGAAGTTGATGACTTCCGACGGATGGAATCATGAAGCATCTTGTTGCCGGGAGGCGATTCTGGCCCTTCGAATTGTTGAAGTGACCTTACTCGTCATCGCTACACTACTCGCTTTGGTGTATGTGAAGATACTTTGGAGGAGCAATGTATGTTCAAATTCCATTTCACGGCAAAAGAAGTAGGGTAGGAAATGTAAACAGATGCACATTTTTCTGCCGTTTCATTCCCTCGGAACGGTCGTCTCCCACACGTGATGGACAACCACAGCGTGCCGAAAAGTTGAACATCCTACTATTGCAGCGCATCAATATCGCGCACATTCGTGAATCCGCGACGCGTCCCGTTGAAGGTACAGTGGGACGCGTCGCGGTTTCACGAATGTGCGCGATATCGATGCGCTGCAATAGTAGGATGTTCCACTTTTCGGCACGCTATGCACAACCGCTCCGAGAGTATTCGACGTATAATACCTCTGCTTGCTTTCCCTACCGTAAAATAAGCTTGCATTTAGATTATGCACACCAATCTTCGATGCATTCTGATAGTTCTTGCTGTATTTGACATTATTCTTCTTTACGATAGAATCGGAGAGATTCTGAATTTTTCCGGTGAACCAGTGGATGAGAAATGGCCGTTCTTCGTGAAAGCGTTATGTAAGTATTTAGATTTGATTGTAGACGGGTGTGGCACAGTCCAATTTGAAGAAAAAACAATTCTGTGACTCCCCTGGGGTGTGATACACTTTAGCCGTGTAAATTTGCAATGACAATTTTCATGTTCTTACAGGCTGGCAAATGGCTCTTTTCTCATTGCTCAACATGCAAATGGAGAGAACATATGCGCTGTTCTCATTTCGAAAATACGACGCAAACAGCAACAGCTGCCCCACTCATGTCATCGCCATATGCTCGGTTGAATTGATAGCAGCAGCCTCTGTTTCATTTTTTAATTTTCAAGGTTGGCGCAGTCAAAACTAATGAAAATCAGCGTTTTTGCTCAGGAATCATAACCAAAGTTCATATCGCTGCAGGAATGTTGGCATGCATAATCGTTATACTTATGGTGAGTGCCTTTGAAGGTGACATCGCGGAAAGACGCTTGCAATTATGCTTGGCAATTTGACTTCTTTATCGGTTATGTTTCGCAGAGGGTATACCTATAAATATATAGTAGCATTGAAGCATAACTCATAACCCTATCAAAATGCCAAATTGCAGTATCAACTCGTCTTTCCTTTCTTGACCAAGCGGAGAGCACGGCGTGTAATGGAAGAGCGCTTCAAATGGAGCGAGAACAATATCGGAGTACGATTCCAAATGATCGAAGCGTTACGATGCTCCCGCTTCCTCAGCATTTTGGCACCTTACGTGGTAAATAATAGGGGTTCTAAGTCGGGAGTAGAGTGCATTCGTCTGTTGTCTGATTCACGAGGAGCGGTTGTCTGTTATATGAATGAGACAACCGCTCCTCGGGAATCAGACAACAGACGAAACTACTCCCGACTTAGAAACCCTAGTAAATAAGCGAGGATCGTCAATTTGTTGAAGTACCCATTTATGAGGCGATCGGCTTTCTTGTGAACGTCACAGCTGGGCTATTTATGGTGACGGAAATCGCCAGGGACTTTCCACGGTGGTATCTTCTCACCCAACAAATCCTCTACCTACTCATTGCCCCTCGAGTTAGTCATTTTGATCTACAAACCATAGTAATGGAAACAAGAAAACTGTTGAGTTAGAGGTGATTGCCGTACTTATTGTTAGGAATTTTCTATGTAAATTTAAAATTATAGACTCGAGGTCGGGAAAAGCTCGGTTTACGGCTTCCTTAAGGTCATTGGAGCGATGATGATTCCCCTGCTCGTTCATCCGTCGCTAAAGCAGTCCCTACTACGGTTGTTGCCCATGACATGGTGAGAATGTATGGTTGAAATGAGTATAACAGTGCGTACCAAGTGTATTATTCATGTAAACCGAGCTGATATACCGAGTACGAACCCTCTCTCAATTCCTTCTTACGCACTCTCTCTCTGTCTCTGTTTCATGATATTTCATCTTCCATTAGGCATGATTTTGAATATGTTTCACGCGCCACATATAGGCGTTCATCTCATACATGAGTAATAGAATGAAAATCCTCTCGGAAAAAAATAACTTTCCAATATTTAAATACCCTTGTACCTAGATCTCTATACTAATGAATCAATCCTACAACGAGAATGTTTTGCATTTCAGTTCCCGACTATTGCCAACTCCGACCGAAGATATTGCAAGTACCCCAGTTCGATCTGCTACTGGAGTCCAATTATCATTCTCGCAAAATCGAGAGAAGGAACTTTACTTCCAAACGTATGAAAATATGTGGGGTGAACAGAAGAAATGAGTGATGAAGAAAATAGACTTTACAATGAAGCAACAGATGTGAGATTTTTGCCTCTTTTTTATTAATTTCATCTTCTTGAATGTGATCGCTTGGGGAGAAAAACGTTCACATAAATGTACGTGTTTTTGATCTCAAGTGTAGCGAAGTAACAATTGAGTGCACAATATTAGTAGTATTGGAATGTTTCATTTATGCATTGGCGATAAAAATCACTTCCAAAAAGCAAATTATTCATACTACAGGCATGTCGTATATACTTTATTTGGCGTGCTTTCAATCATATGGATATCGTGTCTCATCAATGTTCCACAGAGTTGTCTCGGTACTGCAGATCAGGAATCCGTATCTGGTTCTTGAGAAGAGCCGGGCCTTCTCTCGCCCTGAAAGAAAATGTGTTGTTATGTTATTTGAATGTCACTCTATCTATAAAAGAAAGAAAATGTTCGAAATAATTATACCAAATTTGTGGAGATCGGGTCGTCTCCTGTATGATCCGTCTGAATTTCTCGATCGCAAGTGGTCGAAATCTACGATGTTGTTTACATATTTATCTATTTCCCAACCAAAATACCACTGTTTCTCTGCTTTGCCGTTGCTGGACCTCTGATATTGAGGATGAAGGGAGCATAAGGGTGAACTTGTACACGGCGGCGCCTTGGATTCCTTCGTCTGGGCAAGTGAAATAGACGTCGACGCCATGATCAGAATTGATGCTCCCACATGGAAGGAATGTTTCGAGCATGGTATCAAGTCTATAGCGGCGAATCTCCATTGTTTCCGAGTTAACGAGAACCAGATTAGGGGATTTGATTATCTTCACTAGCAGCCACTCCTCTATGAGAAGTGGCGACAGACTTTGCGCATCTTTGACGAAGAACGGTTCAGTGGTCTTTCCAGTGCGAAATGAGTGGAAGGAGATGTTCAGTCCGTCTTCTTTCTCAGAAATTAGGCAGCCCACCCCCCATAGAAGTATTCGGCTGCTCCAACGGCTGTCAAAAATGGTAATTTTCAGGAATAGAAATCTATAACAAATTTTCGTATCCTAAAAATCAGGAACGTTGTAACGAACCAGTTTCATTGAAAATTCTGTGGCGTCATAGAAAAATCGGTAGGCAATAAAGCGATCTGAATTGGAGACAACCAGGACATTGTTTGCTTGAATGTAGAAACCGCATTGAAAATCATCAAACGTTTGCTCTTGAGACCATTCGCCATCTCTGAAAATAAAACATATGAACTTATCTAAGTCGACAGACCGATAGCTCCAAATGATTGCAGTGCTCTTATCGTCCTCTTTCTTTGCGGAGGTGAATTTGAGTAGGGAGGGAAATTCTGGATCAATAAATATGTTTTCTTTCCTGTCGCACACTCGTGATACCTGAAGATATAATTTTCACGAACATGTTCGGACGATAAGCGATCGATTAGTAGTTGCGAAGAAAGTCTTGTCGTATTTTTAAAAATCTATCTTTATTTAGAGAAGCTGCACAGTTTCAATGTATGCGTTTATGTAAAATAGGCAGGTTTGCCATTCACAAATTATGTCGGACTGCACGCATCCACAGCGTGCCGAAAAGTGGAACATCCTACTTTTGCAGCGCATCAATTACGCGCACATTCGTGAAACCGCGACGCGTCCCACTGTGACTTCAACGGGACGCTTCGCTGTTTCACGAATGTGCGCGATATTGATGTGCTGCAATAGTAGGTTGTTCCACTTTTCGGCACGCTGTGGCATCTTCTTTCAGGAGTTATGGCAAAAACTAAAATTTCAACCACTTCGCAGCTCCCCGCCATCGCCTTTCTCAAATTATCCGGACTCAAGCAAAGCATATACGCTCACTAGTGAATAATAAATACGACAAGACTTTGCGCAGCCTACTATAATATATCGCCCATTGATATTATATATTAGTATTATAAATAAATTTTAGATGTATCCAAATTACGCTTTGTTATACTAATACACCCTGGCACATTACCTTGACGATCTGCCTCAACGAGGGAGGTGATGTGCGCAGTGTTGCGACGTGAATTACAGTATCCCGCGGTTTACCCATTATAAGATTGTAGGAGCTGATGTATGCCTTTATATAGTCTTGGGAAATTCGTCGGACGCCGAATAGGAATCGCTCCTCGATGCGCACCGATTCACTCCACGGAAGAGCTATACTCGTGGCTGTCTCATCCACAACGTTAAACGACGCAAGCTCATCTCCCTCCATGAAAAGGATCGACTCTCCGACTAGAATAGGACGGACGCACGACTTCACATGTATAAATGTTCTCTTCACAATCCTCCCTTGCCCGATGTCGAAGATGTGCAGAATGAGCTTCGAAAGCTCGTTTTGATAGAATATGGCGTATTGCGACGAGAACAAAACGGAAAACTTCGTTCCTTCTCCAATATCGAAAATTCTTTCCGCCTCTCCATGTACGCAAACGATCTTGTCAGAATGCGAAAGACGATAAAAATCCTTTCCAAATGACGAGCCAAGATAGAAACCGTATTGCTTATGGCTCATCACCTACAAGCAGAATCGTTTGAATCTATGTATATTGCAATGAATGGGTACGGATGTTTACTATATTGGTTTGGGCAAATAAAAATTTTTTTCGCCCAGTGAATTCAGATGTTGACCAATGGATTACAGTAGGCGTGACAGGAAATTTGTCCCACCGATTCTCTTATTATTAGAAGAAACAGAGAAAAGAGAGCGCATAATTTCGCCTCTCTTATTTCCCCCTCTTAAACAGGAACCGGTCATACATTTCCTGTGAATTTCTGTTGCACCCACTCTACTATGGGTACATATTAGGTCCTCTTTTACCAAACTACACTCTTGCAGCTACCGCTAAAATATCTATGGCGTACGTTGTTACATCGAAATGTACGAATAACTAACCTCCTCCGATATAAACATATCTGACGCTTTTGAAATTATAAATCGTCTTCTAGTCGGTTCATCAATAAGCAGATATTGATTGGGCGCTATGACATAGTAAAACTGTGATAAGTCATCCTGAAATTCTAAGTTTGTTTACAATTCGATTGCATACCGTCACACTTACCGCCATGCGAAAGACTTGAGGAATGCGCATCCACGGTTTGTCAATTAACAACACGTTTTCCCATGCTCCGTCCATACTGAGTCGAAACTGATTTTGCGATAGTGGTCACACATATATTATCGTTGTAAACGGAGTTGAAAGTCAGCCTCTATATGTTGAACGTGAATCTTATTCAAACTCATGGCTAATGGTCAGAGAAACGACGAAATAGCACGCAAAATTGAGAAATAGCACGCAAAATTGAGTCATCCAGATGGAGTGTGTGCATTCGGTATATCAAGTTGGTTTTCCACGATAATACACAGAGAGACACGCGCTATATACATAAGTATGGCTGATACTGCAGAATTATCGCGCTCGAACAGAAGTCGTGTAGTTCTTCTCAAGTTGGGATGAAAGCATTTGCGAAATTGAGATCTCATTCAACCATCTAACAATAAGAACAAGTTCATGGGACAGTTCCTTTAAAGGAGCCACAAAGCGAGATGTATTTGCATGCACTTTCGGGTTCACTTCTCTCCATTCCCCCACTTTCTCGTCGTCAGAGCGGTCTACTCTGACAACGAGAGAGTAAGGGAATTGGAGAGAAGTGATCCCGAAAGTGCATGCCTAAATACGTCTCGCTTTGTGGCTCCTTTAACGATAAGTAGAATCTCACTCACTTGAGTTCGCAAATGCGCGTCTGGCTGTTATCCATAAAGCAACCAAGCGGATTTCGGTGGTCGTCGAAGATGAAATTGGTACTCGTCATTGATCGATTTCCGCAGGAAAGCAAAGTGAACAAGATGCATTTGCGAGAATCGTTTGTAGGCCGATTGAAACCGCTCCGAGGGAAAGTGATAAGAGCACTGGAGAGTGTGCTTCGTTTGAAACTCTTGATTCAAAGGACCATCAAGCTTATGGCTCTGAGGCCAGCAGTGCACCTAATAGAGTTGGCAGACGGAGTGATTAAAATCGATAAAACGAAGGGCAATTTGGTTATCTCTATCAAAGGCGTTCACTTTCTTGCATCAATCTGCCATCCTATTAGTCAAAGTGCTTGTTGGATCACTCCGACTGCTCCAAATGTTTACAATTCTTCCTTTCTGCCAGCTCTCTTCATCACAATTCAGAGATCACAAGGTAAAAACAACTCGCGCAGACGGAGAAAGCAGAGCGTATTTGCAAACATCAAGGAGCACCCGCCCTCACTTATCTAGTGCTATTCGACCACAGTACGCGATTGCGCAGTGTCTTGTCTCATAGTCAGAAATATTCTCGATCGAAATTTATAATTATATTCTTCGTAGTTACGATTTTGATTTTCATTCTTCAAATAATCCGCCGATTTCATCTTTACGCATACCTGTGTTTTTCAGACCATGCTGTTAATTATTCTGGGCAGCCTCGTCCTAATAATCGTAATCTATGCATGCTTCATCAATAGGATCAAGGGGCTGCCATCGGGGCCTCCGCCTCTGCCGTTCATAGGCAATATCTACCTATTCAAGGGCGATTTGCTTGACGTAGGCATTTCTTTTCGTTTTCAGTAGTTGCAGAATCAACACATAGAAAAAACTGTCATTGGTGACAGTTTCGCTGCAATGAAACTGACAAATGGCAATCCGGCAGTTTTTTTCTGTATGAATCGTATTCTTAACTTTCCGTAGTTAGCAATTGAAGTTCTTCGTTAGCAATCAATTCCCCAAATGCGCCTACCATGTAGTGTGCGGGAAATGTTTGTGTGTATGCTGAAGAAATGGACCACTACATTCTCTGTACGAAAGACTAAAGAGATCGAAAGTCGATAGGTCATTAGGGAATTTTGTCTAGGTTTTTAGTGTGGTTTATAAAGCGGTAGTAAAGTGGATTTCTCATTCGTCTAATCCACTAGGAGCGGTTGACAATCGCACACAGAGACAACCGCGCAGCGGATGCCAGACGAATGAGAAATGCGCTTTACTAGCGATTTAGAATCCCTAGTGTTCAGTGGACTGTAACACGGCATAGCAGCCATACATATGCTTCAGGAATATAATGCATGGGTCAGCTGAGGATTTGAGCGTTTTCAAAACCTTTATGATGCAAAAGGGAGGCACGATCCTATTGTTGTGGTGCATTGTTGTGGAGTTACTGATGCATGTAACCTATTGCGAACCATGAGCAAAACAACTTTGTGGCTATGGTTTGTAAATCGATACATTTATCGCCATTCTTCTCCGCAACTTGGGTTCTCTATTTGATATTGGGACAACAGCACTGCGGAGAAAAATTACGACAAAAACAGATTGTGGCTATAAATACATAAGTAGAGGGATGAACACGCATTATTAGAATTAATAATATGTTTATTGCATGGTAATTTTTTTGTGATCAGTGCAACAGACAATGATTGAAGCATATCTTTTCAATTCAATAACCGGCGTAGGATCGAATAAGGTGTGATTATTAATTAGCGGGGAAAATATGATTATGTTTGAATTATGTTCGGTAATATGCTTATGAATAAATTCCCAGAATTGCAGGTATTCGAAGGCTGGAAGAAGAAGTACGGCGACGTCTTCACTGTATGGATGCCACGACCGGTCATCTTCCTCACAACTAAGGAGGTAAGGCTTTACTGCATGAATTATGGGTGGCAATTTGGCTACTGTTTGGGTTATGTTTCGATGCTACTATATATTACGAGATCTACCCTCTGTGAAACATAACCCGTAAAGCATTCAAACTGCCAATCTTAGCATGAACCGAAAATCTACCATAAATCATGTGCAATGTTTTCAAATATCTTCTGAACTATTTTCGCTGTTTTTATACAGCTATAGGATTTCATTTCTCTTACAGACTCAACAATGTTTTGCTCAACAAAAGGCTAAAGAAAACGATATTAGCTTTCTTAGAACGAAAACAAGTCATATCGAATTTTGGCAGTGCAAAATTAATAATTACAATGAAAACGGAATTTTTACACTATTTTTAAGTATCCCAAATCACGGATCCACGATTTACCGTTTTTGCCGAATTTGCCGAAATTTACCTACCTTTTGTTTCGGCAATTTGCCGTTTGCCGAATTTACCGAAAAAAAGTTTTGCCGCCCAGCCTTGTTTCATGGAAAGGACCCCTGAAGTCTCACAGAAAAAACACATTCAATTGCAGACTCTCCAAGATGCGCTCATCAACCAGGCCGAGGCCTTTTCTGGTCGTCCTCTTGGGATGGAAGCCATGAAGATGGTCTACGGAGGCCGATACGGATTGGTATTTGAGGATAACGCCATTTGGAAGGTATCGCTTTTCTGGGAACCTCTACAATGTTGTGGGGCGGGCATGACTCTTTTTTAAATCATGGGTCAATAATGGTCATTCTTGAACTATGCGGCCTCGATATCCTTTTCGGAAAGGTCTAATAATAGTCTGTATTTTTTTAGGATCAGCGCCGGTTCGCCCTACACACCCTCAGGGAATTGGGCTTTCGCAGTGAAGGTCTGCAGGATGCAATCGTCTCCCTCGCAGCTGAAGTTGTTGAGAGAATGAAGGAAGAGGAAGGGAAGGAGGTCGAACTGCGGCCGTTCTTCATGGTTTGAATATTCTTTCTTGATTTTTTTCAGCCATTGCGATGAGTTATGTTTCCAACTATTCTCATTAACATTCGGTGACATTTTATTGTGATTCCATCGAGATTCTCTCCTTATTGCCAATTTAGAAAATTATTTCACTAAGAGCTCTTTTCAGTTTGTAGAAAACATAACATTTTCCAGTTCGCCGTCTCGAATGTCATCTGGCACCTGACGTTCGGTCGCATGCTCAAGTTCGGCGATCCACTGTTCTACGAAGTTAAGAAGGATCTGGATGAGGTCATACAACTCGTTTTCTTCATATTTACTAACACATTTATTCCGTGGACAGTAATTGATTCATCATCCGGGACAAAATTCTTTACACTCACAACCAAATATCCAATAGGATGGGAAATGAGTGAAATACAAATAAGCCATGGACGATTGCCCCATAATGGTGATATGGACGTTTGCCTGTCCAATGCACCATTACGGCGTAAATGTCCGGGGCGCACTTGTGTTTTACCCCGCAAAGTTTCCAGATCATGGAGCTCATCGTGCATCCGGGCATGCTGTTAATCGAGCTGAATCCAAAACTCGTCATCCTTGATCCACTCTTAGGATCTCCTATGAAAAGGCAGTTGACGGCTAATGACAGGATGATTAAGATACTCAATAATGTAAGTGTTTCTCCAACACAATCCCTCTTAGGGGTTCTAAAACGGTAATAATGTACATTTCTCATTTGTCTAATCTCAGCGGAGCGGTTGTCTCTACGGGGAATGAACAACCGCCCCGAGTTTATTAGACGAATGAGAAATGCACTATATTACCGTTTTGGAACCCCTTCTCCCTCTGCAGATTCCGCTCTTCATTATCAGTGTCGGTCCTTTAGGAGTAGAACTTTGGCCTTTTTAAAATATTTCTACTTTAGTAATGAAAAATGAAAAAAAATTACAAATTCACGAATGCTACTGTCAGAAGACAGGCCGTGTCACCACGAATCAACTTAGAAAAAAAAACATTTATGCTTCAGGAAATCGATCAAATCGAAGCTTCGCTCGAAATGGACAGCCCTCCGAAGAGCTACGTCGAGGCATTCCTGCAAGAAATGAAGAGAAACGAGCTGGCGGGGAAGGACGCAGGTAATCACGTCTCTGTATTTTTGGGACTTCCTAGATATTTGAAAAAAAATAATGAAGGTAACATAAAATATATACAGGCAGCTTCACCCGTCATCAGATGCTCTTTGCTTCATATGATATGTGGGCTGCGGGATTTGAGGTGAATTTTTGCCAACACAAACGACTATGTGATAGGGAATACACCATTTTATTATGCATCCTATCTGAACTGTTATTCCTAGTACGCGTCTCACACTTGGATGCCACCCTGGTTTCTCATTTTTACGTGCTATTTCGTCGTCACTGGATATGTTTCAAGTGCGAGATAAATAGAAATGAGCAACAGTTCAGTTAGGATGCCTAATAGTACCGGAATTTTTAAACCACGACATTGTTGGACCGGTCATTTTAGAACCGGCCGTTTTCTACCAATTGTCCTATTCATTTTTCCTTGCATCTCATTGCAACGATTGGCTCGAAGACGACCGGTTCTAAAATGGTGTATTCCCGTGTGATATGGTGATACGGACCATTGCGCTATGTTTGTCGCTATTTTCACGTCGCAATCGTCCATTTCACTGAATCTCCGTGGCGCTCGTGATGTTCGTCCCAAATATTATAAGATCACATTTTCAGACCACGGTTTCAACTCTCCGATACGCTTTCTTCCATCTCATGACACATCCTCGAGTGCAAGAGAAAATGCAGGAAGAGATCAAAAGAGAGATCGGAGGCAGGGTACGACTTCACTTTCACAATCGGATGATTTATAATTCATTTTGTCATATCAAAGTCGCACGTGACGAATGAGGGCTCTAGACCAGCTCACAGTTGGCAGTTTGCCTACTTTTTGGGCTATGTTTCAAGAGGGTTTATCCTCAAAAATATAACAACATTGAAACATAACTCACAAAGTAGTCAAACTGCTAACCATAATGATGGCTGTATTTCCTTCTCTGTCTGGCATATTCCGCCAGTTCACCCCAAGCCATGGAAATAAATCATTGAAATATTGTGCAAAATCATTGAAATATTTCAACAAAAAATATTTTTATGGAAAGAAATTCATTGCAAGCAATTCAGTCAATGTCAAGATGTTAACAATTTCGCAGGCCATTCGAATGGAGGACCAGAAGGTTCTCCCCTACTGCTGCGCAGTCATCCAGGAAGTGCAACGAATCACAGTATTCAGTGCAATCAACGTCTCGCATTGCACCGTGGCCGAGGCCCAGGTGGCAGGTGATTATCCGTTAGGGTTGGCACTTTGTATGCTAGATCGTTTATGTTTAACGGAAACTTTACAACTTTAACTTATAGTGCCAGTGAAACATAACTGATTTTGCATACTGATTGCCAACTCTATTATCCATTCACAAGTCCCTTCAAAACTGCACAGTTTTGATAGAACATTGAAACATTATTGACAGCCGTCAATTCCTAGCCGCCTGCTTTCATTCCTAGCGATTGTCTCTTGAATTCGATGATTTCAGGCTACTCCCTGCCGGTAGGCACCGACGTGATGCCTGAACTGCAGCTAGTTCATATGGACGAGAACGAGTTCGAGAGGCCGAAGTACTTCTGCCCCGAGAGACACATCAACGAAAACGGAGAATTCGTCAAGGTTGCTTTTTTCGAGTGATTGAGAACGACGGACCTTTGCGCCACTATGGTGAAATGGATATTATGCATTCTATCTGAACTCTTATTCCTAGGACGCGTCTCACACTTGGATGCAACCCAGGTCTCTCATTTTTACGTGCTATTTCGTCGTTGTCGAATATGTTTCAACTGTGCGATAAATAGACTAGAGCAACAGTTCAGTTAGGATGCATATTACTTGCACTCGCTTTATCGATTGATTTGATTTTATCGATTGACCATTTTTCGTGTAGTCTTATTATTGATTTTTGCAGGACCCCCGCATCATTCCATTCTCAATGGGAAAGCGATCGTGTCTGGGAGAGTCACTGGCGAGAACCGAACTGTTCATCTTCCTCTGCACTTTCATCCAACACTTCAACTTCAAGTTTCCTGGACTTATTCCCCCCGAACTGAAGGAGAGGGAGGCGTTTGTCCGGTCACCCCACCCGTACAAAGCTGTCATTGTACCCAGACTGCAATAAGAAACGAAACAGTAAATTGTTCACCATTTCGAAATACCTTGTCCTATTCATAGGAAATAATAAATGAATTTTTTGATACCGGAAAAGTATCCGCTTTTCATCTGAATGTGTCCATACATTATCTATCTGCACAGGACGAAAGGGTATCATTCGTTGAATGTGATATGTTGCAGCTTTGCGTGATCGTGATTCGTCTCGTTTCCTGAAGCATCCATTTCAAATAAATATTCTTCCCAAATATGCATTCTATTTTATTTTTAATCTATCTTTCACAGGAAAAATCCATTGCTTACGCAATAAAAATGTATGTCCCACGGTCAAAATGTCTACTGTGAGCTGATCACGAAATTGAACTGAACATTACATTGCGTAACATTGCACAACATTGTGGTGAAGGAAGAAGGAATCCCAAGGTTCATCCCATCTCTCTGTGACGTCTCTATGTGCGAGGTACTACCACACGATGGAGGGCGCAGAGAGATGGAATGAACCTTGTGATCCCTTCTCCCTTCACTAATGCGTTGGGCAATATTGCGACCAAAATCTTCCTTTCTGCTCACTCACTCTGTTTACATCGCATAGATCACAAGGACACAAGAGTGCACACAGACGGAGAAAACCGTGTGTATTTTCAAACACCAAGGAGCACCCGCCCCCACTTATAACGTTGTATTCGACCACAGTTCGTGCAATTTTGTCCCAACAAAAAGGAGCGGAATCCAAACAGAGTGCCCATTTCTATCGTCTATTTCCCTCGGAGCGATTGTCCGCCCATTACGTGAAAGGGGCAATTAGACGGTAGAAATGTGCATTCTGAATGGATTCCGTTCTCTACTCCGCAATATTCTCGATCCTATTTGATCATTTTATCCTTTGTATTAGCCACATTGTTTTTTTCCAAGTTGTTTCATTGCTCAAATTATTCGTTAGACGATTTCATCCTTACCCCTACAGTTTTATACCTGTATTTTTCAGACCATGCTGTTAATTATCTTGGGTACCATCGTCTTAATGGTGGTGTTATATGCCTTATTCATCAATATGATCAAGGGACTGCCTCCGGGGCCTCCGCCACTTCCGTTCATCGGTAATATCTACCTTTTCAAGGGCGACTTGCTTGGGGTAGGCGTTTCTTCTCGTTTTCATTGGTTACTGTTGTGGGGCATTGTTGTGGAGTAGGGTTTATAAATCGGGAGCAGAGTGCATTCGTCTGTTGTCTGATTACCGAGGAGCGGCCCGTCTCATTCATGCAACAGGCAACAGCTCCTCGTGAATCAGACAACAGACGAATGCACTCTACTCTCGATTTAGAAACCCTATTGTGGAGTCGCTGAAGCGTGTAGCCTGTTGCGAACAATGAGCAAAGCAACATTGACGCTATAAAAGGATGAACACAAACGGTTTTCCAAACCGACTATTTTATGCATTTCTCATCGGTCTATAGAGAATAAGGGAGTGGAAAGTGCACTTTCTCACACAAACATTTGGAACTCCTGATAGTGGCTACAGTAAAGGATGAATATGCATCAAACTTACCATTATGCTCGATGGTATTTTCATAGCTAAATTCCATGAATTGCAGTTGCTCGAAGGCTGGAAGAAGAAGTACGGCGACGTCTTCACTGTATGGATGCACCGACCGATCGTCTTCCTCACCACCAAGGAGGTAAAAAAAAGTCTTTATTCCGGGGGGTCAGGGGGATAACCCAAGGGGATGTGTTCCTGCCGTTGTACTGCTACATAGACCAGTCAATTAGGAATTAGACCCTGGCGTTCCAAGCGTTTTATCCAAGGGATCTTTGGTTCGCGGTAAGGCTTCTTCCTTTCTGAAAACCTTGATCTCATCCCTGCAGTATAACACGCACTCTATGAGAGAGTCGACATATCAGACTGACCCCCTGGTGGACTTTTGTCAAGATGTTTTAAATGACGGTTTGTGGGGTGCATGTTGGTAGGGACTGGGGACTCTACAACATATGATGTAATCATAGCCATTGCTGCTCTGGCTGACGAGAAATAAAAATTGAAAGTTTTACAATTTGGCAAAAAATTGTTCTCGGATGAAAAATCGTAACTTCTTTCCGGAGATATCCAGTCTAATGCCCCTTGGGCTACTATATAATACATGTCTGATGTATAAAATAAGCCACTAAATAGTTGCTATCGATGCCTCTATACAGGGCAGCATGCATATATTCGAGTTGAAGCATATCCGGAAAAAGCAGTTTTTCGGGTCTGGCATCTCGGGATCCCCAAATGAGGGCCGATTTTATTTTTTTTAAAACATTCTCCACTGAATTCTGTGTAAGATACGTGTCTTGAAATTTCAAGCCTCGCGCAGAAAAGACTTATAAATTCCAGAATGTTGATCATATTTCATGTAATGTTGATCATATTTCATGCATTTCAGGAGCGATTATCACAGTCGAGGATGTGATATCCAGCAGATGTTATTCGCTATAAAAATACATATCTGTATCATAAAGTAAGTGAAAACTTAACACGAGGTCTTGGAGAGAATGGAGCGGGTCCTGGTGGTGGCGCCGTCGATTTGAACCAGAGCCCAAAACGTATGGTGGTGGTGTTAGGGGTATGGGTGGACGTTACCAAACATATGGTCATTTGGTCTGATTCGGCCATATAGGGGAGATAAAAAGTGCGAAATATTGTAAAATCGGAGTTTTCTTGATTTCTCTTCCGATTTTTACTG
>JACMIF010001132.1:10189-26881 GCA_014805445.1 Diplogasteroides magnus | reverse complement strand
GTGAATGACAAGAGCGCCCTGTACATTTGCGCCATTATGGTGAAATGGACGGATGCGCCGTGAGAATGCTAAAATGAATGCGCATCTGTCCATTTCACTTTTATGGCACAAATATCCACGGTGCTTATGGCAGTCATGTCTCTCTTCGTTCAATGCACTCTCAACGTTCTCGTTGGGTTGTAAATAGTGCACGATATTGGTTTGAAGAGATGGACGAGAATAAGAGGAGGGCAAAAGTATGGAGTGAATGAAAATAATGTTCCTTTCCTTCTCGTAGACTGCCCACCATTGCACTTCTCTCATTGACCCTTCCTCAGCCATACATACACCCTGGATGTCTTTCCACCCTAAATGTTTACTGCATATTTCGTGTTTTTACGACAACATCTTCATTTGATAAGAAATCGGGTGAGTTTTCTTCAAATTATAAAATTTCTAAAACAACCAAACTTGGCTGGAGTGTGTAGTTCCTCTTTGCCTCATATTTTTATCGAGTCCTCTTAATTTTTTTCTTCTTCTGTATATGGCGCTAGTTTTCAGATGATTCGATATCTGAATATTATAGCTACCAATTTTTATTGGGCACTTAGTGTCTGCCATAATAATCGAGGCGGGGGAGATGGAAGAACCATTCTTTCTTCGAAGAATCTTTTCTCCTCTATCAAAGTGTATGATGGTGTAAAGAACAGGGACTGGGTGCGATCCCCCTTTCAAATCGAATGGTGGTTCTAAAACCGTTTTAGAGTGCATTCGTCTATCATTTAATTCAGTAAGCGCAGCGCATAGACAACCGCTTCACGAGAGTTAGACCCAGACGAATGTGCTCTACTACTCTTTTTGAATCCATAGTATCGAATACCCTTTCGGTTAGAAGACATGTTTCTCCTGTGCTCTCTCTGCTATACTACTGTACGTATCGAATAATACAACCGTAATTCAATCATTTTAGCAAACGATTTTTTTCTCATTCTATGCATCTGCGTCATTTCTTCCCGGTCGTCGGTTTTGCGAAATACAACCGCACCCAATGAGTTAGACATAGGATGATGACATTAGTACAATTATGATTCGTCTGATCTACGCGGAGAGGTATTCTCTCTCATCAGATAGACAACAGCTTCGAGGAGGTTCGACGAATGACAATTGCACAAAAGTTACCATTCGCGTCACTCTAGTTACATGGCGAGGCGATCATAGTGTAATGAAATTAAGCAAATTTTTAGAGCGTTAATTTCTTCAATATGTCGTAATTTTCATTCAATTAAGTTTTTGTTTTTCAGCGAGCGAAATGGAGGTGACATTGTGTTCGTTATTCATCTTCTTACGGGTATCCGGCGCACAGAAATGCACACTAATGTGGGTCATAAGTTTATGAATTGGGCTTCTTTTGAACATTCCCTATTTAGCGACGGGAATAACAGATCTCAGAACGATTTGACACGTTGTCAGAGACGTCCATAGACCTTATGGAAAAGCTGAAATTGATATGATGACTAGGGGTTAAGAAACGGTAAATTTCTCTCGATTCTTCTCCGGAGCGCTGTAGTCTCACTCCACGATAGACGACCGCGCCGCGGGGAAGAATGACGACAAATTTATCGTTTTGAACCCCTGCTGATGTTTTCGTTGGACATTGCGAAATCCATGGAAAATATAGAAAATTAGAAAATTAATGCATCAAGTAACTCTCTTTGCGGGTAGAACTTGTAGTTCAGCAACTAATAGATTTAATTAGGAATTGGTGGAGAATTAACTGAGCGCTGTGAAACAGCCCCCTGCGTTGCCTCTACCTAAATCTCTAGTCATCTCTAATGGGCTATTCCTAAGGGCACAACGAAGGACAATCAAGAGCCGCTACAGTCTGAGACGCTGAACACTCATAAGTATTCCGGTCTGTGCTTAGGGTCTCCGATGCAAATCATGGTTTCTAAATAAATGGTAAAGAGCTTTTCTCATTCATCTAATCACAGCTGAGCTCTTCGAGTGATAGACAACAGCTCCGAATGGATTATATGAATGGAAATGCACTTTACTATTGATCGTGCTTGATGGAAGGCACGAGCGCATTGGATATTTGCGCTATTACAGTGAAACTGACAGACGCGCGATATTTTGTTTAATTTCATGTTCACCGGGGTCGGACAGAGCATGTGCTCTAGGGACCAAGGGTAGCATGCGATAAATCATAAGCTTTCCGTCTGATATCGCGTTGTACGACTTTTCTTGTTTTAACAATTGACTATTTTAGCGCAACATGTACTTGGCTGTTTCCTACAGTCAATCAACGCCATCACCACATAACAATGAGGTAAGTCAATGCAATTCTAGTCATTCAATTCGGTACCTAAAATTGACAATTTCAGAATATTGCGGATATTTTCTTTCGCCGGTTACCTGTGGAAATTTGGTGTATTATCTCCGAATATTGCTCACTTCAGGATCGCGCAAATCTAACGGAGGTTTGACACAATTGTAACACACAAATATCAAACGGCTCCGAATTGCGTCAATATAGACTGTATTACATAGTCAGTTTCATGCATCAAGTTCCCTATATTGTCAGTTTATGGAGCGATTGTGGCTGCTATAATTTTGTTTGTGATAATAGTCTGAGCATTGTTAAATTATGAATGGACATTTTTGCCGCATAGTGCAACAGTGTTAGTTTCCTTTGCACATTCGATTGCCAGATTGTTTCGAAGTCCCTCTATTTTTAGGCAAGTTCATATTTGGCTCTAACGATCGCTTTACCGAAAGGCCTGAGTATGTGTCTTGAACGCAAGATCTTCATTCCTGTTCGAATTAAAAACATCATCTTCTCATCCAGCTTCAACGACGATTTGCGTGAATCCATCGCCACAAGCGATACTTTCAATGCTGATATACTACGTTTCTTCCAAGTTTACAGCGTGAGTCGTTCATTGTTGGGTGGTCACAGAATACTCCCTGTCATGAAACTGCAAAAATTGACAGATTAATCTTGCAATACCCTTCGTTCCGTTTCGCAAGGCTGCGTTATGTCCTACATATGACAGTATTGAGACAGTACGACCGGAATTAAAATTTCTTTTTTGCTAATTGAAGGCAATAACTACTTGAGTGTTTGCGTAACATCAGCGATTAGAAACCATAAGAGTTGTGCACCGTTGGTTCTTGATGAACACAATTTCTTGACAACTGCTCGTTCAGAGAAAAAGTCGTGGTGAAATTCATGTGACAAGGTCAAGATCGCAGTTCTCGCTAACTCCGCGCGGAAATTCCGATGGTCCTGCCTATTTTGAGCTTCCGAATTTTGATCCGATCGGTTTGTCTGAGACCTTTTTGAGAGACGGCATAGCATTTCTCCTTATCTGCGACGTAAAGGCACTCACAACAAACGCACGAAGGTAATTTATGCGTATCATTTTGCCAAACGATTATACATATTTTAGCTATGTAGCGATCTGGCTTGGGCATCTTGGCCAATTTGCCTCGACTTATGAAATGGAAAACAACAAGATTGTCTTTGAAAAAGATGAGTTATCGACATCGAATCGCATAGTTGTGAGTATTTTATGCATCAATTAAAATTCATTTGTGATTACAGAAGAGAATGAAACTGACCATACCATGCCCTTATCCCGGAGAAACAATTTCACACAATTTTAACGGGCTGCAACTTATAATTAATATGAGTTCCTCCATCAAGATCAGTGATTTGCAATTGCGTGTCATCGACGCAGCATCAAGCGATTGGAAATCAGATGCCTGGGAATTGCTGCATCCATCAAAAGGAAGACCAGTACTCTGGCCGTTCGATCCCAACAGCCAGTCGATATACCAATCTCGCCCACGATCGCTATATCCCGCTGAATATCGTTCCAACGCCGCTAGAACCAAAATCTTGCCCGACTGCACCTATGACGAAAGGAATCAGGTCATGAAAATTCCCCTTTATTCCGAAAAGAAATAACTCATACTCACTAGTAGGGTGCGGTCACTCGAGCTGAAAGCGAAACGACTTTTCATTTCGCATCTGCGTCTTCATTTCCCGGTCGTCTCTATTGCGCAGAAACGACCGCTGGGAATGAAATTAGACGGCATGAACTCGAAGGCTCGTCGAGTCGAGCCGAGTTCATGCCGTCTAACTTCATTTCAAGCGGTGGTTTATGCGCAATAGAGACGACCGGGAAATCAAAGACGCAGATGAGAAATTAAAGGTCCGTTTGCTATCGGCTCGAGTGACCCCGTCCTACTCACTAGCTCTGTCGGCCACACCTACTAGCTTTTAAAAATATCATTAAACAAATGTTTCCGTCTTTATTTTACAATTTCTACAATAGATTTTTTTAAATGTTCTCTCGTTTTTGTTTCCTAATTTGAATCGTTGTCTCATCATACTATGAATAGTCTTCCTGCATTGGAATAAAGAAGAACGACGAAAACACTTTGCTTGTACCGTCATCATTGTTTTATGATCCGTTGTGCCCTTTACTGAATCCAACGAATACAGGCACCAAGATCATTCAGAGTATTCTTTCATTTCATAGACAACCGCATCGAAAGAATTAAACCACAGAAAATGTCCATCTGCTTGCTGTCCCTACCCCACCCATAATCGACTTGATTTGAAGAGCTTCGAAACCACAGGTCAGGGGTAAAAAAAACGGTAAATTTGTTGTCATTATTCTCCTCCGCGTGGCCGTCTTTCATGGAGTGAGAAAAATACGCTCCGGAGAAGAATGACGACAACTTTACCGTTTTTGAACCCCTATCACAGATGTCATTCAGGAACTATTAGGTTGGCCGGAAAGAGGTTTTTATTTTTCAGTGCATATTTCTTCACACCATTATCGAGGTCTCTAACTTCGCCCAAAACCATAATTTAGGAGAAATCGGAAAGATATTCGAACAAACAAAGTTCTTGATGATCTGATCAAATCTACATATAACTAGCAATATTTCTCCTTTCTGTCAACGGGACTTGGGACAACTTGTACGACATGTGAAAATTCGGATGAATTGCCCCTAGTAAAGGCATCGTCTATGATTTCCTTCTGCGTAAATGTTCTCATCTTTTTTGCTGTCAAGAACGACAAGCAAGTGTGGATCATTTTGAAAAGTTCGTCTCTGAAAAAAATACAACGGAGTTCATGATTAGAAACGACAATGTCATATATACCTGAAGGAAGCGTTCATGAAAACATACACACAAAATTTTACGGATGTGTTAAGAAGCATAAGAGCGTCGATATATCCTCCAAGGTAATCTTCGAGTACGGTCCCACCAGGAAGGACACCTGGGATTCAATATCAATTGCGCGCTGCGTGAAGCTTTTCTGCACTATCGGACATAGTAGGCCAGTTACCTTCTGCAACGTAAAGAAGCGTCCGTAGAATCTCGGCAATCAAAAACACAACAGTGACAGTAACAAGCAACTTTGCCGTTCTTTCGGTCTAAATGAGTGCATTTGTTGAACGAGATGCTTCAGTATCGATACTTTAGCCGTTGAGATGTCCAATCGCCTCTGACTTCGAATAGTCGAAATGAGATGCACGACAATGAATGGGGTGAGTACAGCCATTACCATCACAGGAATCAGGCTTCCCAATACAGCTGTCAAAAATGTATGGCTGAGAAGAAAGATAATGAGTAAATGCCTCGAAGCAAGTAATCCAATAACTGCCAGGAGCAACTGTATAGCTGTTCATCTTGCAAGTCAAATTCATTCTAGTAAACGGTAATCAAGTGGCTATTACAAGTCATCCCTGAAGATTTTGTAGTTCAATGTCAGTATGTTTTTTTACCTATGTCGGTTCCATACCCCCTGCTATTTTCGCGGATCTGTAATCTTACAATTAGTCGCATATCCACAAGGGGTTCAAAATCGGTAAATTTGTCGTCATTCGACTCTGCAGCGCGGTTCTCTATCAGGGAATGAGACGACCGGGCTCCGGAGAAGAATGACGACAAATTAACCGATTTTGAACCCCTAATATCCACAAATTTAATGCAACCATACTCACATACTGTATCCTCTGTATTTCAGCAAATCGACAACAAAATCCAATTATTAAAGAAACGCTAATTGTGCCAATGCACGTGCTCCATTTGTAGAGCTCAAAGTAGGGAGTGCGGGTTTTGATCGAAATTGCCCTGGAAACATATTGCATAAGTGTTAGCTTCGAAGTATTATTCATGTAATCTGATGTGAAATAGGTTCGATATGAAGTGCTGCTGAAACATTGGACAAATCACGTCTAGATGCGATTATTGTGACGAAATAGCATGTAAATATGAGAGAGTAACCGTCTTACAGTCACGAAATCAGGGGTAGTGTTCGTACTCGGAGCATCAGTCCAGTTTGCATGAATAATAATTGACCTCATAATGGTTATCCATGCAGTCAACCAAAGGGATGCACTGTGCCAAGCAGCGACGAATGCCTTCCACAATTCGGTGAAAACCACTCCAAGCCAAGATAGCCAGATAGACCACGGACATGGAACAAGTGACTAAATGTTAGATATTTCATCTCTTACTGGGTTAGAACACTACCATGATAAACAGTAGAAGATGCGCAATTGTCATGAAGTCGAATACAGACATGGCGATCAATAGTTTGTTAAATAGTTGGCCGCGTTGGGAGGTTCGGAGCAGTGTTGTAACGCAAATAACTGAGTGTTTTTATGTAACGTCATAAGTAGATAATTAAAATATTTCAATGGTTTTGGCATGTAAAGTATCTACATATATCACAAATATTAATTCAGCGACTCTCTCAGACATCATTTTTGTATTTAAGGAGCAAAAGGTCCAATCCGCATTGTAACGTGTCGCATATGAGACTTTTCGTGCATTTATGGTGTCTCTACTCGCTGAGGAGCCGTTGTCTTTTCATTTTAGAGACAAACATTCCTCAGAGAGTAAAGACACGACGAATGCCCTAAAATATTCATATGCGACACCCCATTATATAGATATTTCGTTCCATTTCGTTCTCTCACCATTTGAGACGAATCCGAAGCCTATGAGTATATAGAATAGGGCTGAACATTGGATGCAATGCTTCTGATGGGTAAATGTGTTGAAGGGGTCTCCTGCTGGTTTCAAGGCCCTATACATCTCGGCAAACAGTCGATCATATCGTTGCAGCCATACATGCGTGTCGTACTCATCGAATCGGGCGGGCGAATCGAGCATGTAACATCGATCAACTGTTAGGATGCTGAACAGCGGCCGCTTGGTGGCATCCTCCCAATGGCAGGAGGGGCATTGTTCTTCTAGCATCAATAACAGCAAGGGAGCAGCCGCCCTATCTTACGGAGTTTGCGAACGAACGCGCGCCGTATGCAAGCAGTTGAACAAATGAAGTTGTCAGAAATCCGTCAACTAACTAACTAACTAGCTAACTAGCTCCGTAAGACGGGCGGCGTCAATAACGAAATCAGCACAAGCATAAAAAAATCAAATAGAGACCTTTGGCTTTTCCATCTGAAGTTATAGCGGGTGAACCGTTCGTTTGCGATTGAAATGTGATTGAGCAGATGCTTTCAACAACTCGTAATTGGAAAATTCGCATCGAAGAGTTCGATGTCAATCGCTGCTGTCATGGTCTCAACGTCTACGACGGATTCTTCATCGAAAAGCTCGTTGCGAGGAAAAGTAAATGAAAACTTGTGACGTTGTTCGCAATTAATGAACGGATTTGGCTAGTTCTTTAATGTTCCTTAGTTGTAATCGGACATCTGAGATTCAGTCACTAGTTCATGCTATTCAATTGCAGATTGTCCGGTCACATAACAAATGGGACGACATATATGGCATCCAGTCCAGAGATGAGACTGGTGTGGAATGTGACTGAGCCAGGGAAAGTATTAGGTTGGATACCTAGTTATCGTGAAAACGATAACGTATCTCTTCAATTCAGGTATCTATTAGGTTGATGCACAAGTTCTTCTGAATGGTTATTCCGCATCGATTATCTTCCCACAGCCTGATATTAGTCATTGCCCATAATTATCATAGATTCCCCACACAAGACCTCACTAGCTGCCACCATCACCAGCCTCTTTCGCAATAACGCGCCGTGGCGCGCTTTTTCGAAGTTGGCCTACTCGCGCGCTTTTTCACCTCCACGGTACATTTAGCATCACCCTGGCTCAGGCAAAAGAGCTACCTCGAAGATCTCAACGGAAAATTGTAGCCAGCCAGACGGCCGATAACATTGATTTTCTTCTTCGCCCAATATTCAATATTCGCGGAGTTACAGCGGAAATAGTGGAAAAACAGAAAACTTTTCTGCCTGTAGCTAGGACCTCGTGCTTCTCCCAGTTGGCGGGTAATAGTAGGAGTATTAAAACTTTGTTTGGGGAGCCCGGTAAAATTAAAACAGGGTATGTTATTAATGTTTTTGTAAAAAAAAATCATACCGGTATAGGTAGGGACCCCTAACGATTTTTTTCAAAATGGTCCAATCGAGTCCAAATTTGGCTCAGACGTAGATCAAGTGTGTAAAAGTCATTATCCAAAAATTCATATCGATACCTCTTCTCGTTCGCTCGCGGCAGCCTTTGGCGTGGCCTAAAACGAGTCCACCTCTATCCACTGCCAGAGGGGAAATACGCGCTAATGAAGATGAGTTGACCCGCCGAACTCGCCGCGCTACCGTAATGGGCCAATAACCTCTTTCCCCTCTTCCGCGATTTCCCTCTCGCCGTCAGCTCACACTCTCCCCTCTCCCTACGCTCTCTCTCTCTCGTATCCATTGGCGGAGCCCCCGATCTGGAGGTTTTCGCACCCTTGCGAAAAACGGCGACCGAGAAATTCCAAAAACGTTCCATAGCTAACTCATACACTAAGTAATCAATCATTTATGCGTTTTTCAGGAAGGGCATCCTTCTGATAACAAAGATATATTCAATTGGTTGTTGGGAAAAGAACGCCGGAGATTATATTGACAAAATCTCTTCGAATTTGCGCATATGATTACTTGTAATTGGTGATAATTTGAAAGATAACCTCTATGAACATGTTCTATAAGGCCATGTCACAAAAAAATTCGAATTACAAAAGTTACTGAAAATTAAAATCTGAAATTTCAAGTTGAAATTCCAAAAAACGGCGACCGCCGATTTTCATAAAAATACCGTTCTATAGGTTTTCCGATATGAGGAATCGATTAAGCGTATTTCCAGAAGGGGCATATTTCTGATAACGGGTGATCTATATCCGACCCCTCAGGGATGGTCTACTTCCGGTATATCACGGAACTCAAAAAGTTCACAATACGATTCCTCACCCTTCTTTTAGCCTTGAACACACTTGATCTGACTGAAATATGCTGTGTTTGGCCGGAAATCTCGCCGGGAACAAAATATATCACGCGTTTGTGGTCCCTAGGTATAGGACCAAAAACAACATCTTTGAATAATGTGACCGTATTTCAAGCCGTAAATGATCAATATGTGGTAGTTTTAATGCTCCTACTATTACCCGCCAACTGGGAGAAGCATGAGGTCCTAGCTGCACGCTGAAAAGTTTTCGGTTTTCTCCACTATTTCCGCTGTAACTCGAATATTGAAATTTGGGCGAAGAATAAAATCAGAATTATCGGGATGTCTGGCTGGCTGCAATTTATCGTTGAGATCTTCGAGATAGCTTTTTTGCCTGAGCCAGGGTGATGCCAAATGTACCGTGGAGGTGAAAAAGCTCGCGAATAGTCCAACTTCGAAAAAACGCGGCGCTTTATTGCGAAAGAGGCTGGTGATGGAGGCAGCTAGTAAGGTCTTGTGTGGGGAGTCTATGATAATTATGGGCAATGGCTAATGTCAGGCTGTGGGAAGATAATCGATGTGGAATAACCATTCAGAAGAACTTGTGCACCAACCTAATAGAAGGATGGCACATTACTGTGATTCAAGTGGGCAATTGATAACTGATTCTTTACACGCACTATTTGTTGTCTGTATCAATAATAATTTGTTCTTATTCTGTTCTGGTTAATTTATAATCAAAAATGTTTGATCTGCTATTCTGCATTGTGAAAAACATCGCATGACGGAGTACTGATATCGATGCAGCATTTACGATTGGGGTGCGCCTACTCCAGACAACAAGCACAAACATATTAACGTTAACGTGCGCAAATTAATATGACGACTCACTTCAGTTAGTAAGAGAGTCAGGCTTATTTGACAACATTTAGCAAATCTTCGAGGAATGTTGTTTTGTCACGAAATACACATTGTGTTATTCTTTGTGATAAACAAAGAAATATTGAGTGAAAGTATGGGCATTGATACAGAAGCCAGCATTAAATAATCCGTCTGGAGAGATTCATTTCGGGGAAATCAATATTCTGCGCCTATTCATTCGTCCCCGCTCTCGCACTTCTCACCGGTCGACTTCTTCAACGAATGGAAAGGGTGCAGTTTAAAGTAAAGATCGGTCAATTTTTCGTCATTCTTCTTCGTAGCGCGGTTGTCTCACGCACTGATATACAACCTTGCAGCGGAAAAGAATGATGACAAATCTGCCGATTTTGAACCACTATTGTGTACTTCATGACAAACACTGTCCAGATTTGAAAAGCATTGTGATTGCAGGACTCTTCCAGTTGTTACTTCGTGGTTGAATAGACTCCATAACGAAGCACATTTCATTGCGTGGCGTGGCGGCACAAAGCGGAGCTTTCAAGCATGAACACTGATATAAGAGGGTTTGTTTTAAAATTTCGATCAAAAGCTGACTCTCTATTAGGGATTGCACTTCTTGTACGGATTTTCAAAATTTGCCAGGAAGTAGACGGCACATCGTGCTCGTGTCGATTTTTGCATCTCGCTCAAGAAGCGGAATCCACATCCTGCTCGTGCTCCTGGACGAGCAGCATGTTGACCCTACTTCCTGCTCGAGGGCAACACGAGCACGATGTGTACATCACTTCGTGCTCGAGTGGGCGTGTCTTATGTCGAGCGACGCCTCAAAATGGCGAGCAGGAAGCAGACCCCACTTCTTGCGCGAGCAATAGTCGAGCAGGAAGTCGAGTCAACTTCTTGTTTGATCTTTTAAATTTGAAAAATACACCGATCACCAGTAACGACATTGCGAGAACGATGAAAATTGCCTATCCAACGAGTAACAGAACGATGAAAACCCCTATCTCACCCTTCCTTCTGTGAATTAGCGTGTGCCAAGAAGAATTGACAATTATTTTCTTTGATTGTTATTTCATCGTCAATTATTCTTGTCAATAAACAATGTACAATAAAACAGTGTGAACACTACAAACCATTGTACAATAAAAACAGGTTCTACAACATCTTCAATCTTGCTAAATACGCAATCTACATTTTGTACGCGTACAAATTGTGGAGTTCACAAATCACCACTTTTTGCGCGCGTACAAGATGTGCTAAGTGTGTGAAAGATGTATGACAGATGTGTGCGAGGTGTATGAGATACCGTAGTTAAGTAACACCCTTTTAGCGGAGTGAATTTTCTTTTAATCCTAAACTGCCTAGTATTACTAATGGTTTTTGATAGAATTGTTGTTGATTGTATATAATGTTTTTGAATTTCAGCACTCTTCGACCGCCCACGCGACGCCGATCGACGCCTATTTGGAGCTAAATAAGGTTTGTGACTTGAATGAGTTATGAATTTATTATTTTAACTTCAAATTTGATTTGCATGTATATTTTGGATAATTTTGCAGCGCGACGCATGTATGGACAACAAGAACAGCGACGGCAACGACAAAAGAAGCCTATCTTTTCGAAATGGTTCGTTTTTTTTGTTGGTCCACATTTTGTACGCGTACAAAAATGTGGGGTGCTTTGTTTTCTTTGCCGCTGAGCTCCTTTTTGTTGTAGCACCAAAGGGCGTTATTGATCAATCTCCTTCAACAAGATTACGTTGTGTTACTCATGTAACTATCACTTCAGGTGTGCACGACTGCGCGATTGAGGCAACTACCTTGGCCCATCGGAAAGTGGGGAGCAAAAGGATCGTCCTATCTGCCGTATCAGGTTGTTTGTGAATATTTTCAGACGGATTCATCTCGCCGAGGCCGTCTTTCGTAAGGTAGGTAATTTAACTCGAATATTTTCGCTTTGATGGATTCCGTTAGAAATTTCGTCATTGTTTCAGGACGTCCGTAGCCCTGTTTTTTCGTTGGACGATTCGAGGCAGGGAGATGGCTCACACATGATGCTGCGGCATAGTCCTGGCGGAGGATGCGGAATGAACGGTGAGTATCAGCTTTTTCCGTTTAGTTTGACTTGAGCTTGTTTGAGGTAGCCCCGTCGCCTATCTGACAGCCACAACGAGCGAGACGCGACCTGTATGTGTGAGAGGAGAGGATTGAAGGCGATGGAAGAAGCGAGCAATTCCGTCGTTATCCCCTGTATGCCCTTTTTCACTTATTGTCACCCTATTTTTGCATTACCATAATTGTTGTAAATAAAAATTTAAATTCCACATCTTGTACGCGCGCAAAAAGTGGTGATTTGTGAACTCCACAATTTGTACGCGTACAAAATGTAGATTGCGTATTTAGCAAGATTGAAGATGTTGTAGAACCTGTTTTTTTGTACAATGGTTTGTAATGTTCGCACTGTTTTATTGTACAATGTTTATTGACAAGAATACTTGACGATAAAATAACAATTAAAGCAAAAAATAGTCAATTCTTCTTGGCACACGCCAATTAACAGAAAAGGGTCAGATAGGGGTTTTCATCGTTCTGAGAGGCGTTAGATAGGCTGTTTCCATCGTTCTCGCAATGTCGTTGTATTTTCCAAATTGAAAAATCCGCACAAGAAATGAGGTCCGCTTCCTGCTCGAGTCGTGCTCGCGCAGGAAGTGTGGTCGACTTCGTGCTCGAGCGAACAGGAAGTTGACGACACTTCCTGCTCGAGTTTCAATTTTTCACATTTTGCCGATCCGAGCACGAAGTGGGAATACTTCGTGCTCGAGTAAAAATCCGTACAAGAAGTGCATCCCTAATAAGGACTCAGCTTTTGATCGAAATTTTAAAACAAATCCTCTTATATAACTATAATGCGTGCAATCCACACTTCTAGTCGAGATCATTGCCGTCAAGAATCGTTGTGCAATTGAATGGAAAGACTGATTTTAGCCAGATAGCGAGTCAGACATCAAATGGATAATCCATTACACATTATTCAAATGAATTATTGGTAAACGAGTTATTCCCATTCTGCAGCCATAAGAAGAACGAATTATCCGCCGAATGTTTAAGTTTTAGTTCATTCACTATGACAGGACACTGCGCTGCAACTACTGCCAGTCATAGTTGCACGATCCTGCTCATTACAACACGAACAGCGTCCTTCCCTGAGATTTTCTAATCGTGTGGAACACCACAGATCCGAGCAAAATAATGCGCCGCTGATCTGTATTTTTTAAATGTTTGCACATCCCGATGAACAGTGGGTGATAACCAAGGGGCAACAACTACGACAACACTGTAGGCAAGATGCATTAGTATATTTACAATTTTCTATTGCATCACAACATTGAACCGCACCTTTATCCCCGTTTTCTCCGAAATCCACTGGCCATTCAACGTAACGTTTAGTCGTGTGAAACAATGGTGTTTTACGACTAGGCAGAATGAGTTGACAACGTTTGATCTTGACCGACTCTTCTTTTATTGCTTTCGAGAATGTAGGCACGCCATTGACTATTGAGATAACGGTGCTCATTTCATTGCGTGGCGGCACGTCATAGAGCCCAGTTTGCAATCATAAACGCTGATGATTAGGGACTCACAAAGGTGAATTCAAAATTCTCCAATCTCTTCCGAGCGACCGTCTAGCGATGATAAAAATCACAATAATGCCGTGTAGTTAAGCTTTGGGCACGAGGCCAGGTAAAGCAATATCGCATCTTTCAGTATTTCGACTATACTCACACGCCATTAATGGAAGAAAGGTGCCAAGTTCATGCAATATGTATCTTGCTGAAAAGGAGATTGTCATGCTTGTCGTTCAAAATTGATCGTCACCTACGCAGACAGCTTCGTTTAGTGTTGAATATTGGAGATCCCTATCATTATTATTGTTAGAGTAGATTCTGCAATCGTTCGCTCAACATCGAGTTTCAAAAGGGGTAATAAAGTGCATTTGCCGTTAGTCTTATCTCAGCCGAGCGTTTATCTTAACGAAAACGAAAACAACGAAAAATAGAATGTTCCGAAAGATTTCGATGATAAGTTGGACCCTCGATACTATTTTGATTATTCCGTTGTAGCTATTTGCGCCTATTAATTTCAAAACTATTCGTTTATTCTCCTTGGTTTGAATTCATCCATTGAGCAAAACATGTTCCTCGTAAAGAAGGCACGGGTCGCTGTTCCCACGTATACATGATAACGAAGCAAACCTTTATGGCCCTGGAAAGGTGCGGATCTCTCGTCGGACAAGACAAACAAGCTGATAAGCATAAGCATTATTGCCTCTTCCATCCTCTCTCTTTTCTTCAAAAAGCTTCACCGCCTAAAATTTTTTATTCACTACTTTTTCTAACTAAATTTTCACTACCTTCATTATTTTCGAAATTACTTTATGCAGGATATTTCTCATTGCGGGAGCGATGAGGGCGTTCGCATTGCTTCTCATTGCGATCATTGCGATTCAATCTGGTACGTAAATGTGTTTAAAATTCGAATAAATCAATTATCTAGCCGAAGCTTTGTGTCCTTCAAATTTTGAGCCCTGGTATGACGGAATCTGTGGGCGTTTGAATTGGGATACTACAAGCAGTTATAACTTCACATATTCGCGCCAGAGATGCCAGGACATCGGGGGACACCTAGCATCGGTTCACAGCGAGAAGGTGTTACATAAATATTTCCTTTTGCTAGCAATCGCAATTATTGCAGGAAAATGGCTGGCTTTATCAAACAGCGTTGACTGGGACGGGGCAGAATTGGTTCGATGATATCCGCAGTAACATTTGGATAGGACTTCAGTGCCAAGGCAATTACAGTTACTCGTGGTTAGACGGAACGCCATATGACTATCACTATACATTCCAGCCAGGTAAATAATCTCGTACATTTTGCAATCTCTCGCACTCAATCTCAGATCAAAGTGGACATTGCAACAATTCTGTATGCGATGCTAAATGGAATTAACAATAATTGGGATTGGTATCCTTTGGGCAATACATATGGCGTTCTCGTGTGTACGACGCCTTCGACCGTTGGTGATTTTTTCTCTTTTTTATCACTAGTGTAGGAAAGGAAGAATAAGTACATTTTTTGCAGGCTAATTCCATTGGAGAGGTTGTCCGTCTCATGAGAGAGACAACCGCTCCGACGGAATTTGACGACAAAAATGCACTTATTCTTCCTAAACCGTTAACAATGTTTCTTTTATTATACCTAGCCATAAGAGTTTCATACTATCCGACCATGAGTACATGCACTAGTTGGGCAGGGTCATTGCTCTCCTTACAATTACTTACTAGGACCTCCTATTGATAATTTCGTGATTTTACCAGTGATTTACTGTGATCTCAACTGATATCAAAGTGCTTGCTAATCACGAATGAACGCTTGACGACTTTCAGTGCAAGTATGCGGGGATTTCATGGAAGCATCTTCTGGAAGCGGAAAGTGTATGAAACTCTTCGCAAGCGCGATGTCATGGACTGACGCGCAAGCCACTTGCAGAAACAACAAAGCGAATTTGTTTTCCATCCATTCTGATGCGGTGGGTCCGACATCTTATGACTGAGTACATGTATGATCGTCACTGTAATGATATAGATTCCGCGCATTAGACTTTGTTGATTCTGCACGAATCGTTCTTAATTGTCACTCGTCATCTAATGCGCGGATTCTCTATGATGGTGTATTGTATTATTTCAGGAAAACGATTTCATCCGACGAACATCAATTGCTAACGGCATGCTCGCTGGTGTTCACATAGGCCTGATCAACAGCAACCCAAAGGCTCCAAAGTGGAACTGGACAGATGGCACCGCAGTGAACTATACGCACTTTGGCCAAAGCTAGTATTTACATTCTACTATGAATGAACTCTTGTTTTTCAGCATTCCCAAATCCGGCATTCGGTTCATGTACAGCGATGCAAATTCAATTTGAATCAGGGCTATGGCTAACTACTGAATGCGACACGAAACTTCAGTTCATTTGCGAGAAACCTGGACTAGGTAAAATCATTCTTGTGAGATATATATAATTTTGAGCCAAGCAATATTATGGCCCGAAAGGTTTTATATTTCCATTTTTTGCCCACAGACAGGCACAATGTTAAATTCTCAGTTCAAGTGTAATATTGCCCTAATTTCGTAAATGTAAATAGCTCAGTGCCAACTCAAGTTCACTTATCAGTCATCTTCTGTAAGTGTGCACCTCCCATGCCAAACCTTTGCACAGTTTCTCAACTTGGTCTCCGAATGGGGAGAAAACTTAGTTTTAGGGTAAATCGACCCTGTAGATCACGAATCTGAGGTCAGTTTGACAAGAAAAAATTTCGCTGCCTCAGGGCATCAACAAAATCCGAAAATTCGTCAAAAAGTGGACAAAAATCCGATCAGTACAATCGATATGGCATTCGAATTATGGTCCCTAGAACACATAAGGATAGAAAAATGAGACCTGTAACTTCATTTTGAAGCTCATTTTCAGCCAATTTAAATATTCAAACGGCCGGCGT
>JACMIF010001132.1:0-10089 GCA_014805445.1 Diplogasteroides magnus | reverse complement strand
GACTTTTCCCATATTTTCACGCATAACTCCGTAAATTTTGAGAATTGAGCGAGCTGATGCCTCAGGCATATCTGTTGTTCAGCTGGCTACATTTCATTAATTGACATTTATTTTCTCTCTCTTCTCCCGGAATTATGGCGATGCGAAATGCAATGTGTTGGGCATAACTTGCTTGAGGCGGCAATGTTCGAAAAATCGCGCCAAGGCGCGCTATTGCGTAATAATCCAAAGGAGGTGCGAATAGGTGTGGTCTGATATAGGGTATCTACAAGTATTTTGCATAGAAGCTACCTTCTATTTTAAGGAAGATAGGACAAGAAAAAGTGAGTGCACAAAGACTTATGGAACACCCTAATACATTACTCAAATCATACCTAATTTACGTCAGACCGATTCTTGAAAGTGGCTCTACCGTGTATTCCCCTTCATCGCTTTTTGAGTGATAAATTTGCAGTGAGAGGAGAACTTGAGGTCTTTGTCTATTATGAACTCCAAGTCACGAATTTCATCATTAGGTTGAAGGGGAGTAGAGGAAATATAATATGGATGTTTTTGATTTGTCCTACCTAGGTATAGAGCACGACTTTCGTCTGTGCACTCATTCTGCCGGTCATCTAGGATGAGCGAAAGAGAATGACTGACCAGTGGACGATAAACGTTCCATAAGTCGTTCCCTAGCTCACAGTATTGGAGCGTAACTAGAGAAACAGAGATAAGAAATGCGATTGTATGAGAAGAGATGTGAGAATAGGAGAGGAGAGGCTGGCGAGGACATGAGAGAGTGGCCAGAGAGAAAGCACGTAAATAGACAGCATAGGGAGAGAGGACAGACCAGAGAAATAGAGGAATACACTTCGCCGTTTATTATGTCATTTCTCGGCCGATTTTTCTAGATTTACTTTATTTTTAAAATACATTAAATAAAAGAGTTATCTTGCAGTAGCATTTTAAAAACTATTTCCGCCGAATCCACAGCGCTGTTGTCTATCAGATGGGGAGAGACAACCGCGCTCTGGAAAAGAATTACGACAAATTTACCGATTTAGAACCCTTAGTGTTTCTCATAAGCATCGTTTTCAGCTCGACTTGCAAGTTCAATGGCGGAACTTCCGGGAACTGAGGAAGAACCAAAGGTGAATAAAAAAATGACAAATAGTGTGATTGATGTTTCAGCCGTTCGTTTATCTTGAATTCGAAAATGGAAAGGTGATAATTGAACTTGACCGCGACGAATGCCCGAATATCAGCGAATTGTTCCTCAAGATTATGAGAAGCGAGTTAGCCCCTATTACGATTTCGTGCATTCGTCTGTTGTCTGATTCCCGAGGAGCGGTTGTCTCATTCATGCAACAGACAACCGCTCCTCGTGAATCAGACAAGAGACGAATGCACTCTACTCCCGATTTAGAAACCCTAGTGCCCATTCCTTCAGTAAATATTCTGCTTTCTTAACGCCAAATTATATCATTGGTTTCATTAAAATAGGGTTTCTGAATCAGCAGTAATGGTACATTTCAGATTCGTCTAATGTCCTCGTAACACTTGCCTTTATGAGCGAAAGTAAATCGCTCCGAGGGGGATTAGACGAAAGAGACATTTGTACCGATGTAGCAATTAAATACGCGACTAGGAGAGCCGAAAGGATTCCGGAATGGTATTCATCTCATAGACCCATCGAGGGAGCAATGGGAGAGGTCGAGTTGCAATACACAAATGTGTTCGCCTACTTCCATACATTCTCATGCAATTTCGGCTTCAACATGGTTATGAACGGCGAATTGCAGAAGTTTAAGGACGAGAGGAGCGAGTGGGGATTGAGGTGGGAAGATTTAAAAAGAAATTTAAAATTGAACAATTGGCATAGAGTATAGGGGTTCTAAAACGGTAATAAAGTGCATTTCTCATTCGTCTATTTTCAGCCGAGCGGTTGTCTCGACCTTCGATAGACAACAGCTCCGAGTGGATTAGACGAATGAGAAATGCACTTTATTACCTTTTTAGAACCCCTATTCGAGTAATTGGAATATCTTGTTCAGATGGGATAGCGACTTTGGAGAAGTGACGAATTTCTGGCTCTGCAACGATCTGGGAACCAAATACCGATGGTACTTCGGTCGCGTTGTTCAGGGCGGCGAGATACTAGAAAGTGGAGAACAACTTGTGATGAAAGGATACGAGATTGTGTAATTATGTAATCTTATCATTACTCATTGTTCTTATGCGTCGATAAATGTTTCAAATGAAAGACTCATTTAATTATTCGGTCCATTTTATTTGCTTTGCACATATGAATTTATGGCCAAATATATTCGTGTAAATATGTATAAACCGTGAAACGAGTCATTCTCGATCTAGATTGTGTTTGTCATCACGCCTCTGCGTACACTTGATATGTGCTCTGGTCTCCTATTCCTTCCACGTTCATCAAAGTTGATAAGAGCTCCTCTAGCCATCACCTCCTTTCCTTTCGTGTCAATACAAGAAGTCTACTTTACTGAAATTCAAAAAAAAGTTTACATCCCATAAATGCACGGCAGAAAAGGAGAAAAAGTCAATAGGTTCATAAGAAACGGGGGTGAAGCATTCTGTGCTTCCAACCGAGACATGCGTAGATTTTAGAGATGAAATAAATGCAGTGCCTCTGCGTCGCTACGCTCATTGGATTCCCATCTGCTTCATCGACTTCTGGATGATGACGTTGATGACGTCATCGATGACGATCTGAACCATTGTCATTTCACGATTTCATGTTGTCTTCCAAAATTTTACAAGTTAACAATTCAGGACGTTCAAACCCCAGTTGTCAATTTCACTTACATTTACATGAAATAAATAATATTGCACAGAGGATGCAAACTTCGTCAATAATATAAAAATCTGAATATCCGTTTTTGTTTTTTTCTTATTTTGGCATCAACTTCTTAGGAGTGGGGTGGGGAAGAAAGCAGGAAAGCGAGCTTTCATTCCATGCCGGGCAAAAGAAGGCGCTTTCTTTTCTCTGAGCGAAATGAAAGCGCTTTCTTTTGCCCGGCGTGGAATGGAAATGATCAATGCACTTTCATTTGCGCTTTCATTCTCCACCCTACTTAGGAGGCATTGCGCCCACTTTGATCTGCTGCGTATCGGTCGCACACGTGACGTGCGTGTAGATGACCCGCTTTAGCGTCGAATTTTCTCGCATGAAGCGGTTCTTGATGTGCTCCAGACACTCTTCGTACTTTTGAGGACCTGAGACAATGCACATTTCCATCTCCAGAGTCTTTATGGCTTCCCATCAAGGGGGGGGGGGTGGTTAATGACAATTGCGGCTTCTTCAACCTATTTTCAAAATATTGTCATTGAAAGAAGTTAACGGTTGTTCCTATTAGTTCGGCAACTGTACGAACGTTCCATTTACGTACAATATAATACGTATGTATGCAATAGGGAAGGCAAAATGAACGCGAGAGTGTATTCCGTCTCTTCATCGTGCCGTCATATCTGGTGTGTAGACACGACCGCACGGCGGAGAGCACAGACAGACGGAATGCACTCTCGCGTTCATTCTGCCTTCCCTAGTATGCATGTATGCGACCTTTATATCGGGGAAAGATACACGTGAGCGGCACGATCGTGACCTTGTCCGCGAACAGGTCCTTCTTGTTGAGGAAGAGGATGATGGCTGAATTTTCTATATAAATTTTAAATAACTTACCAGATGTACTGTGTAAAGGTCTTGCAAGGTTATATTTTTCTCTAGAAGCCTAGCTCAAAGTTGATTTTTATAGAAAACTATGAGCAAATCTTTCAGAGAAATAGAGAACCTTGCAAGACTTTTTCACAGTATAAATGAGATCAATGTTTTAAGTGGGGGTAAAAATGATGTTTTGAATGGAAACCAGTGTGTTTGAAGAACTGGTTCCGGATGGTGCTACCGAAGAGCGCGAGTGATTCGCGCATGCGGTTCTGAAAAGATAAACCTTTTGGTTTATGTTTCAAAAATACATTGGTTCCCATGACTTTGTGACATATCTGCTCTTCAAAGGTACATTCTGGGGCGCCAAGTATTGCAAACTGATTTAGACATGGCAGCTCCTTTGCTTGATCTTTACTCTAATTTATGTGTCGAAAATGGACAAACGAAGAAAGCAGTGGACATTCAGAGCTCGGAACTCACATCTCTACGAAGCCACAATTTCAAATTGTCTGTTTATTCGCATATAGCCAATTCAAATTCAAACGTGACTAAATCAGTTTGCGATTCAATTCGGCGGCTCGGAGTGTACTAGACACCTCGAAACGCATATTTCTAACCTCCCCATTCTCGTCCGAGCGGTTGTCTATGCGGTTGAAAAACGGCCGATCGGGCTAGAACAGGGAGGTTAGAAATATATTTATAAATTAACATATATGCGAGTCTCTAGAGTGTACCTTTCCACAAACATACGATTTCCCTATCCTCGAAGAGTGTCTGATTGTACTCAGAGAGGGAGGCGATGTAGAGGACTGCATGGACGTTGTCGAAGATGTGCAGCCACTTCCTTCGCTCCGATCGCTGGCCGCCGACGTCGTAGACACGAAAAAGGCCCATTTTCAGGTTCATTAAATGGATGCTATAATAATTATTACAGTATCCTCAGAAGATACTGTTGAATGTTTTTGATGATTTTAATCGTCATTAAATGATTGATATGTAATGCTTCTTATAAATGTCATGGGATGTTTCCCATGAACATTTGCATAGTCAATGTCCCTGTGCTTTTTCAATTTTTACAACAAAATTTCTGTCGAAATGCTATAACGACCAAATATATAAACCAAAAACATTACTAAATAAAATATGTTTTTTCGAGAAAAATCAATCCGTGAACATACTTGAACCTGTACATCTTAATTGAGAGCTCCATTTTGATGCAGCCCGGTGGGGAAAAGCGACTCTGCAATATATTTTTTTAGACAATATGTATTGCGAAAACGATGGTGTGGGGGTTGGGAGTACGCTATTGACAGCCGTCCATTTAAAGCCGTCTATTTTATTCCTAGCCGTTGTCTGTGCGAAATGAGAGAGGACCGCTAGGAATGAAGTTAGAGGAACTATACATGGACGGCTGACAATAACGTACTCCCAATCCCTCCCCACACTAGAAAAAGCTATATCGTTTTATCCCATTATAAACCCAACTGTAGCATTAACAAGCGGACCGCCATTTTCTAATTATTCGGCGTGTAGTATAATGGATCTATTATACATACTAGCCGTGTAAGTGCGTGATCACGCATCGCTCTTCGCTTTAACAAAAACCGATCAAAACAAATATACCCAAGATAAAATCGTGACATGAGGAGAAACTTACCATGAAGACGTATCATGGATTAGAAAAAAAACTCTTTTTCACAAGGAGAAACTGATTTGATTTCATGACGAAGTCACCTGCAGTACGTCATCCACAGTGGGGACGTAGTCGTCCCTTCGTATCCTATCGAAGTGCTTGACGAAACTGGGCATTATTATTTCTAGCTTTCCACGGAACGTGGCTATTTGCGTTTTGCCAGAGGCATTGCAAGAAACGTATTGTTAGTTGAAAAATTATTGATATGAGAACCATATCAAACACCATGCTAAGAAGCATGCACGTGAGTGCAACGTGCTCCGAAATACCCTTTTCACTAAGGTGGCGCAAACGGGAAATTATTGACAGCCGTTCAATTCTATCCATCTAACTTCATTCATGTGCGATCTTCTCTACATAGCGGCGACAACCGCGTTGTAGAGGAGTTAGACGGTTACGAATGAACGGCTGTCATTAATTTCCCGTTTGCGCCACCCTAGAATAATAATTCACAATCGCCCCGAATCGTCCACACTCGTGTTCTGCATCACGTTGATGATATCATTGATGAGTGGATCAGCGTATAGTCGTTCCATTGCCTCGGCTATCTGGAATTAAAATAAATCTTCTGACAGCATTTAACGACGTTATCAACAACCCAAAAATAAAATTAATGCTGACGCTTTCACGAAAACAAAGCAAAAATAACCACCGCAATAGAAGAAAATACATTCTTTGTAACAGGTACATACATACATTTCTGAGGGGATGCATACTAACATTTTCACATATATGTACTATATCTACGACATATCCAGAGTGGTTTTCCCTGATGTGAGGAATATATATAATATTTTACTAATATATACATATTTAGCCGACCTCAGAAGCAATCGGATGCACTTCTTGCACTCGCAGTAGCTCAAGGTACTCAGAGACGATGTCGCCGTCCATCTTCAACAAAACCGGATCACGCCAATTCATGGACAAAAATGGAAGAATCAGAGCAAATGTCCATGTTTCTGGTCACGTCCACCCATACCCCTAACATCAGCACCACATGCATATGTAGTTCGTGGTTCAAATAGGCGGCGCCACCGCCATGGCCCCAGTTGAGTATGTTGATTCTGACCAAGAGCGCGTGATAAACGTGCTATACCTGAGTGAGCACTGAGAGCGGGAGTTTTCGGTCGTGCGCTTCGGTCACCGCACACACGATTCCGTTGACTACATTGTGGTAGATGATGTTTCTGTATTGTGCTCTCGTGAATTGCGGCTCTATTTCCCAAACGTAGGGTGTCGCTTACGAGACGTTATTGACAGCCGTTCATTCCTAGCAGTCTAAATTCATTGCTAGCGGCCGCAGCTCACTTCGCAGAGACAACCGCCAGAAATGAATGGCTGTCAATAACGTCTCGTGAGCGACACCCCAACCAAACGTCAATATCACTTCTGTCTTTCAAATACTTCACTTTTCTTGATTTGGATGTTACGGCGCAAGTTTTCACATCACATTTCTTCTATCCCTGCAATGCTTAAAATATACCCACCTGTATGCAAGAAGATCCTCTTGCGAGTATCCTTCCGCATGGATAATTCTGAACAGAAAGCAGGCTTTCGCCAATAACAAAAACTATACGTTAAAAACAAAAACCAATAACAAAAACTATACGTGACTCACCTCATTTGCTTCAGCACGGTGCTCTTTCCCGACTCGCCTGGCCCTGGAACGAAAATAACGAAAATAAGAGTAGGCGGACGATCTTGGCACTCTGCCAACGGTCTAGGTTACTGTAGTGCCCCGCGACGAAGGAATATATTATTCAGATTATGGTATGGAATGGATTACAGCGGGAAATACGGATGTCCGTTCCCCCACCCTTGGTATTTGATAGTCTTAGACGTTCTGGTAAAAAAAGAAGTATTTCACCAGTAGAAAACAAGGTGAAAATAGCCTAACTATGTTGTGCAATTGGCAAAAAATGAAATTGACAATTGTTCCAAAATTAACCATCTGTCCACTTCACCATTACGACACACACAAATATTGCATCCATCCATTCCGCCTAAAATTTTATTTATCTGTAGCTTTTGATAATGACTACTATAGCGCAAATGCCCACTATGGTAAAATAATATACAAGTGTGCCGAATTTTTTTAAATTTTCACCATATTGATGAAATGGACCATAATTTCACGTCTCAATTTCACCACTATGGCGCACATGTACATACACTCTAGCAACGGAATTTTCAGAATCTTCTTCGCTTTGAATTATGTCGTGAATTTCAGAATATTGGCTTAAATGTCCAATATAGGCAACCACTCTCACCAAGCAAGAGAATCTTGAGTATCTTCGTCTCCTTGTCGATATTCAGCTGTCGATCGATGCGTCGACTCTCTTTGTCTTGGTCTGTATCACATCCGAGGCAGCTTATTTGACGGACCTAGAAGAGCCATTTCAAGGGAGATAGGCGAGCCATAATATATGCTAATATTTTTATTCGCAAGAGTTACTCATAATATTCTCAAGCCATTTTTAAAAAAAAATTCGATCATAGAGTTTTATATTTTCGCTGCAGAAAGATATAACATTTTCCCGGATAACCAAATCTTACTCCAAATCATAATGCTCATCCCATTATAAAAATCGCATAAAATTCAGAGGATAACATCCAGTCACTGCGATTTCGATAACCATTCGTATGCTTCAGAAAATTGAAGAAAACTCGTATCACTGAGTGCGAAAAATATGAAAAAAATATGAAAAATACGTGCACATAGTTAAGTGAATACTGTTTGTGCTATATTTTGGTTAAAGCCGATGCGCGTTTTAAGCCTGCTCAATTTTGAGTCTTGGTATATATAGAAAATATACAAGACACGTCGCATCGAGAAATACGGTATTCATAGACAAACTGCAAATAGGCTCCAAATAAAACAAATAGCTCACTGGTGTGACGCATGTTGCGGCCACGCACTCTACTGCCTTCATTCGAAAGCCGTGTAGCTAGCTGGACTAGCGCAGTATGAGAAACACCACTGTTGTGTGACGTAGTAGGCGGGAAGAAGAATATGTTGTGAGCAGCGACATATTCTTCTTTGTGTTGATCATGTTGTGAAGATTAAAGGAGGAAATTCACGAGAGCGTGAAACATCAAAAATCGAATAGTTATTACGAGCTAGGTGAAATTTTTATTTCAATTCTTCAAGAACAATTTACTTGTTGCATAATATCCAACGGTAGCCATCAGATGAGTCTCAGCTTTTCCGTGAGGTCTATGGACTTCTCTGACAACTTCAAATCGGACGTAGATGTCATTTGTTACGGCTGTCGCTAAATAAGGAATGTTCAAAGGAACCCCAATTAATAAACTTACGACTTACATTAATGTTCATTTCTATGACGACGGATACCCGTAAGTAAATGAATAACGAACACAATATGCTGATAACAATATGCTTGCTGAAAAAACACAAATTTATTGAATGAAAATAACTGCATGTTGAAGAATTTAACGCTTTTAATTTATAATTTATTTCAATTCATTACATTATGATCGCCTCTCCTATGGTGACGCCAATGACAATTTTAGGGCAATTGTCATTCGTCGAACCTCCTCGAAGCTGTTGTCTAGCCTCATGAGAGAGAAAAGCGCTCCGCATAGATCAGGCGAACGATAATTGTACTGATGTCACCATTAGCGATATCCTACGTCTAAATAATTAGGATCTGTTGTCTTTCGCAAAAGAGACGACCGGGAAGAAATGACGCAGATGCATAGAATGAGACAAAAATCATTTTGTTAAAATGATCGAACGCGCCCCATTATTCGACACGTACAGTTGTATAGTAGAGAGGGCACAGGAGAAATATGTCCTATAATCGTAAAGGTTCATCGATTCTAGGGTTTCTAAAAGAGTAGTAGAGCACATTCGTCTGGGGTCTAACTCTCGTGGAGCTGTAGTCTATCGCGTGAATCAGACTGTCGCACTTAGCGAATTAAAGTACAGAGGAATGCACTCTACCACCGTTTTAGAAGCCGTAGTCGATATGAAAGAGTGTTCGCCCCCAGTCCCTGTTCTTTACATCGGCATGTACTTTGATAGAGAAGAAAAGACCGGAGGAGAATGAATGGCTCTTCCATCTCCCCCGCCTCCATTGATCTGACAGACACCAAGTGCCCAATCAAAATTGTCAGAGAGAGAGAGAGAGAGAGTATTAAGAGATCGAATCATCCCAAAGACTAGTACCATATACAGAAGGAAAAAAATTAAAGAGGGCTCATAGAAAGAAATGAGGCAAAGAGTACTATACACTCTTTCCAAGTTTGGTTGTTCTAGAAATTTCATAATTTGAAGACAACTCACCTGGTTTTCGATAAAGTGAAGATGTTGTCGTAAAAACACGAAATATGCAGTCCTCATTTATGGTGGAAAGACGACCAGAATCTATGTATAGCCGAGGAAGGGTGAATGAGAGAAGAATAATGTTCTGCAGTCGACGAAAAGGAAAGGAACACTCTCTACATTCTATCCATTCTATCGCCCTCCTCTTATGCTCGTCCATCTCTTCAAACCAATATCGTGTACTATTTACAACCCAACGAGTACGTTGAGAGTGCGCTGAACGAAGAGAGACATGACTGCCATAAGCACCGTGGATATTTGTGCCATAACAGTGAAATGGACAGATGCGCATTCATTTTAGCATTCTCACGGCGCATCCGTCCATTTCACCATAATGGCGCAAATGTACAGGGCGCTCTTGTCATTCAC
>JACMIF010001131.1:2597-26885 GCA_014805445.1 Diplogasteroides magnus | reverse complement strand
ATTTTGCGTGAGCAAAGTTCTTAGTCAAATTATTATTCAGATTCCATGCGTCCCTCACTTCATTCTTCATTGTCTTCTGTACCAGCGTGGCGCGCTAGCCTGTCTGCGCTCTATCATTTCCCTTCCCTATTCCCAGAAGAAGTCGGAATTCCGACCGAAAGTCGGCAATTCCGAGTGCGCGAGTCTCGTCGGTCGGAATTCCGACTCGGTAATGCAAATCGACGGAATTCCACGCTCATTATGCATGCCGGAATTCCGACTCCTCGGAATTGCCGAATTAGAACCCCTAGTTGGCACTGACCCGATTAGCCGGTCCCAAGTGAAAGTCATACCTCTCTCTGGACTGCAAGAGAAGGAGTTGAGGAAGAAGTTGCATTGGAGCAGAAGACTGCACAGGATAAGATCAGGAACAGTAACATCCAGAGAATGCGACCAATACGAGATGGTCTTTCATTTTATAACAAAACAGATTGTTTTGACTTCTATAAAGGGTATTCTCAATCAAATTTCTTGGTTGTTTCAGTGTTGAAACGTAAGGGCACATGATTGCTCCTGCTCGTTCATTTTGGTCCCTTATCGCTTACATCAGAATGGAAGAGAAGGAATGATGCAAAAGGAGAAACTGTACATGAGATGAAAAGTGTCACATTCTCTCCTTTTGCATGAAGACACATAATGGATGCACGAGACTCATAAAAAAGAGAGTGAATCTCTCTCAAATGGGAACCCCTTTCACTTCCTCGTTCCGCCCTTTGCACGGTTCTCATTCTGTTCTCTCAGAGAATTCAATGACGCATCTGAAGGAGTTGAATAGTCAAATAAACAATGGAGGCGCCCTTTAATTGTTATCTTTCTGATTGCATGATCGGATGAAGAGTCAAACCATTGTTCGACAGGCAATGGAAGAAGAGTAGGATACACTTCATTAATCAAGGGAATCACTCATTCGCACGCTCCTCTTAATTTCTAACAGGAGAAAGTCACATGAGATAGTTCGGGGATGCCATTCCCTATCATTCCACACTGCTACATCTCGCGACAATCTCTGTTTGCATTCCAACAATTTGTGCTTCTTCTCCCCTTCAATCAACTGATTCCATCACATTGCTTTCCCCCTTTCACTCATTATTAGCTCAAGCTGTCTTTATTCATGATGAATGAATCATACATACAAGTAAGATGTACAAGAGACAATGGGGACAATTGCAATTGATTCCCTTCTGTGAAGAGAAAGCGACGGAATGAGAGTATCCAAGGAATGAAGGAACACTCAATGGGCCTCGATGCACACTCCTTCCACCTCAAATGAATCATATTCCTAATCATTCCCCTTATATTCTTACCTTGTCTGCCAGTGCTTCTCCCTCACTTGCTGCATGTTCTTCTGCAGCAGGTGCAGCCTCCTCAGCAGCTGCCTCCTCCTAAATAAACTCCCATTAGCGCCACTCTCCAGGAAGAAACTGCTTACCTTAGGGGCCTCCTCCTCTGCAGCGGCGGGCTCCTCAGCCTTTGCTTCCTCCTCCTGAATTCTCTACATCATCCAGAATGTCCAGGACTGCTAACCTTGGGTGCCTCCTCAGCAGGAGCATCTGAGCTCTCAGCAGCGGGTGCCTCCTCAGCAGCGGGTGCCTCCTCAGCAGCAGCCTCAGCAGGGGCCTCCTCCTTCTTCTCCTCGATCACCTCCTCAACTGGAGCTGCAGCGACCTCGTCAGACATGATGAGTGTTGGGTGAAGTGAAGTGAAAGGTTTCTGAAAGAACGTCCAGGATGAAATAGGAAATGAGGTCTGGAAATGGGGGAACGAGAAGGGAACACTTATTGGAAGGACAAGAAAGGAGAGTAGAAAGGACTGGTGGATGATGGGGAAGGACGGGGAAGGGCTTATATACAGAAGGAGGAGGGAGGGATTGGAGGAGGAGTCATGAGAGAATATGGGAATCGAGGAGAGTCGAGGATACAGAGAAGAGTGAGAGAGTATGTGAAAGGAGGAGAGATTAGAGATGGAGAGAAAATGATGGAAGGGGGGCGCCGAGATGGTCGTAGTTGCTGCATAGAAGAGTCACGAGGAGGGTCACAAGATGGGAAGAAGATGAAGAACAACATGATACCATTCAATGTTAGCTGTCTATTCCATTCACTTACAATGTCTACCCCCTGAGGATCACACTTACCACCCACTCGTTTCTATTCAGAGAAGGATTTTCTTCTATCCGGCTCATATCCCATCCATTCTTCCTTGTAAGAGTAATGGCTACTGCCTTTCCTCCTCCTCAAATGGGTGTGAAATGTGATGAATGAAGTGTAAATGCATGCAAAGCCCCTCCCGCTATCTGTCTTTCTGTCCCCGTTCGATCCAATCTCCGAACACTCCCTCAAGTAATGCAATTCCAGTCGAGAATTCTCTGGAGACTCTCAAGGACAATTTCCAAGAAACTTTTTCACCTCAACAAGGAGAGGATTTGGTCCAAATTGAAAGGGGTGACGAAAGGGGGATTGTGGTAGGAGGGAAGTGAATACTTGTCAAAGAGAGGGTAATTATCCCCTCTATGAATCATGCTTTTTCTCCCTGATCTTGCATTCCAATTGAACAGTAGTAAACATTGTTGTGTGTCCCTTGAGTGGTCAGCTGAGGTTCTCTCTAATGGCTTTTCCCCCGTACGAGAGAGTCAAAGGTGAATTGTGTGCACTCGGGTTTATCTACAGCACATGCTCTGTCTCCATCATTCGCACCCACACAGGGGGACAATAACAGAAGGCATTCCCCTTCATTCACTCTCATCCATGTAGAATGTGTTGTGTAAACTGTACAAGACAGGGTACATTCCACTGTTGTAACAACAAAACACACGATTGACCATGAATCACGAGAAATTTCTGACACCGATATTTATAGCCTCTCCCTCTCATGTTCCCCTTGACCATTGACATTCCTTCACTTATAACAACATGAAAGTGCTTCTATTTTCGAGTTCATCAAGTGAAAGAAAAGAATGATAGGAGAGGAGTCAGCTGATCGAACCCTTCACTGTACTCAATGAATAGATAAGAAGGCACGTGGAGTTCACTCTCACTTTCACATATGACGAGGTTGCAATGGAAAGAGATGTCTGTTTGTGCAGCCTTCCATGAGATGTTACCAGAAGAGACACGTGAAAGAGATACACAAAGCAATCTTTATCTCATTCCATTAGCTATCATCACAAGGTATCAAAAGGAGTCTGGAGGACACGTGACCTCCACTGTAGGAATGAATCACAGAAGACGATCATCAGTGGAAGGAGAGACGACTTCGTCTGTCTTAGTGGAAGGGACGGTCTCCTTGACTGGAGACTCTTCCTGAATCATCCGATATGTATGGATTGTTAACGAGTCTCTCACCTGAACAAGAGCTGCTGGTGCCTTCCCCTGTTGTGCAGAGATGATTCTTTGAATGGCATCTTCGATTGGATCAGCATCAGCCTGAAATGAGCCGTTGATTCTGTGTATGAGTAAGAAACGAACTGTCAGATCAGTTACTTCAGGAGGAATGTAGTGGAAGTCCTGAGTTGTTTCCTTCTCTCCTTCAGAAGGCTTGGCATCGACTGCGACGGCGAGCTGCAAAATTACTAATTGAAACGGAGAAGGCTATTGGATCAACCTCCTCCTTCTTTGTTTCTTCTTCTTCTTCTTTTGTGTTCTCGTGGCCGACGATTTGGTCCTCCTGAAGAAGAAAATACTGAATTATCACTTCTCGTGATAATGACCATCGATTTTGTGTGCTGAATCTTCGTCTTTGATCCATGAAGGGCGAAACGAAGCCATTTATAAGCCTTTCCAATTGTTCCCTGTTTCCGACGACTAATAAAACTTTTGACCCAGATCTTTCTAACCTTAGGAGCATCCTCAGTCTTCTCTTCATTGCCAACGATCACTTCAGTGTATTCCTCATCGTGTACGACATCTGCAGAAGGAAGAACGACGTTATCAGAAGAGACAATATTGGCATCCTTGGCCTCATCTGAAGGTGCAGAAGGTTCGATTTCCTGTACAGGAGATGGAGTCTCCTCACCAACTTGTGCTTCCTCCACAGGATTCTCTGAAGGCACTGGCTGCTTCTTAGGCTTCTGACTTTCATCGTTGCCATCAGTCACTTCAACTGCTTCCTCTGATGTATTCTCGTTAGATTCAGTCTTGATCTCAACGTCAGGAGATGTCTTCTCACTCTTGAGACTTTCTTCTACAACAGGTGACTCCTGTTCCTCGAGAGGTGGGAATTCCTGAAGGGAAGAGGTCTCCTCCTCGGTGCTGATCAAGTTCTCCTGAGCGACTGGGGCAACATCCTCATTCTTCTCTACGGTGATTGGAGTCTCTTGTGGTGCGACAACAGACGTCACATCCTCCGAATGATCAGCTGGTGTAGCAGTCTTCTCAGCAACATGGATCTCCTGTTTAGTGACAATCACTTCAGGAGCAACCCCTTGCTCGATGGGAGAGGGAAGAAGGCCTGCTTCTGCAGGAGTTTCCACAGCAGCAGCGTCGTTCTTCACCACGGATTCCTGAGCAATTTCAGTCTTCTCCGCATTCGCAGGAATTTCTTCAATGACGTGTTCCTCTTGGGCTGAAGAACTCTTGACAGTCTCAAGATTCTCCTCCGAATTTGCATTTTCCTCCACAGGATTTGTCTTTTCTTCAAGAGGCTCTTCAGTCTCAGGAGTCTTCTCGACTGTAGCAGTAGCGATATATTGCTCCTCTACACCAACTTGATCCACTTTTGCTGATTCTCCCTCTGCAATCACAGGAGACTCTTGAGGAGATTGATCTTCAGGAGTGGCGACAGTCTCTTCAGGAACACATTTTTCTAGCTGCAGTGGAGTCTCCTCCACGACAACAGGAGTCACTTCATGTACAGCCTCTTCAATCGCTGCCTCCACAATCACCGTCTCCTTCTTCTCTGCATTATTCGATTCGATGTCATTGGAAGAAGTGGTTGAATCCTCAGTGATCTGCTCTCCATCCGTTGTCTCCACAGGAATTGATGTCTCCACCACAGGCAATGGAGTTACCACCACGATTGCCTCCTCTTGCTCAGATCTTTCCTATAGTAGTCAATTAGTCTCAAACATCCATAAAATATCAATACTTACCGTGGCGAGAGGTTTCTCCACAGTGACTTCGACCTCATTGTTGGATGTAACTGTCACTCTAACGAGTACAGTTGTATTGGGAGGAAGTTGTCTCTTCTCAAGTACTGATTCCTTCACAGCTGCCATAACTGACTCCTGAACAAACGACAACGTCAGATGATTGAATGGATGCCTTACCGTCATTTGATGACAAGTCGGACAGACAGAGGAAGTTGAGTCTTCGTTGTTGAGCATCATGATGAGAGCTGAATGGAAGGGAGTAAATGAAGTGAGTGCAGTGAATGAGGAAAGACATTGAACATCTGGAGAAACGGATGTTGTAGTCAGAAGGATGATTTATATAGAGAAGAGTGGGGGAATGACGAGAGGAAGGGCTATGAGAATGGAATATTGTGTAGATGAAGACACAACAATGCACTATCTGAGTCATCATGGAACACCTTCACAAGGGACGTCAGACAATCCTTTGCAGCATTCCATCAATTTCCATTCCATTTGCTTTGGTGCTGCAATATTATTCATAATCTGAAATGAGAAATGTCATCATTGTCAAGAATGCATTCCACCGATTACAAGAAGACTTTCCAATGACGAAATGATGACCTATAAATACCTAGATAGTATGGGAAATGCTCATGAGAGACTGCGTTTTGCAGCGCCCACTTGAGGATAAACGGGGCTGTTTTTCGACTTTGGTACTTCATCAGCACTCCAATTCTGTTTGTTCATGTACAAGTCTTGTAGCTGGCCTTAACTGTGCAATGTTCTGGATGTAATTGTAAATTGGAATAACGACGTCATTTCACACTCGCAAATGCGTACTTTCCCGCGCTGAAAGAGTAAGTTGGTGTCTATTCAGACACTAGACGATCAGTAAAATGACTCGTGCACTTTTCACGTAAGCACCATTCTTCATCTCAGATCTTAAACTGAAAACAAAGCAACTTCCAGTGTAAATGATTCGTGTTTTGGACATGTGCATTTGTGAAGTGTGTCCGAGTCTCACTTTCCTCCTAACTAGAGCATTCCAAGATCAACAAACTGTCACGTGTCCGTACCAGTCTCCACACAATTTGTCCTCTACTCAGTTTTTTTCCGTCCTCAGAATCTCACGTGAATGAATGAGAAGAGTACAAATGATGCTTTCCCAGTCTCTACATTCGCTACGAAACATAGTAGCCATGCAATTTATGGCGGCATCGCTTATTATCTAGACCAACGCTCACTTCATGCACGCGTACACTTCACGGTTCATCCGATCGTCCTTCTTATATCGTAAAAATCCCTTCCTACGTCAAAGGACTGTCAAATCTCTTCCTCCGTTTCCTCCCCCTAAAATGCGCTCCTTTCTATAATGTTCGTTTTCCTCCAACGGTTCCCCTCATTGTTTTGAGTCTTCTATTGGGTGCGTGACTATTGTGATGGAGGGATGAACTCATTCTTCTTCACTCATTCATCATTCGTTTCATCCTCCATAAGACAAGATGATTCACAGGGAAAGAAATGATATTCCATGTTACATGTATTGTGTGTACTGTGGTTGTTCGCTCGAGACAATGAGATGACTACTTTCTACTCTCTTTTCTATCCTTCTGCATTGTCCTATGGATACAATGACCCTTCTGAGTATTCTCTGTTTCATTCTCGTTGATCGTCCATTCCTGTCATAATACTGAATGAAATGCACTGAGAGGTGCACCAAGTGTGTCTCTTTCGTTTCTCACGTCGTCTTTTGCACTCAAAAACCATTCCAGAGTGGGCAGTTCCAATCTTCCTAATGATCGCTTTTCTGTCAAACGTGTCATTGCATAATGTTTTCCTCCCCCTCCCTCTAATCTTCGCAGGTCCTCCTGGTTCATTTATGTCACACACAGTTTACTTCAAATGGTCAATCCCATTTCCTCTAACAAGTTCCCTCACAAGTTGCGTTCCCCTTCTTTCCTATTTCTATTTTAGAACCCTTATTATTGAGTGAGGCATTCATTCCATTGGAGAGACCAGTGAGATCGTATCTCTCAAGTGTTTCTCTGTCAAGTCGACAGCTGAATTAAAATGTTACGATAGGTCGACTCATTCAGCTGCCATCTCAATTGACGGAGGAACATTTACGGCACACATTTGGGTCCAAGTAAAGTAACGAACACGCCACTTTTGGAGCATTGGATCACGCGCTACCATTCGACCAAGAGTGTGAGATGCTGCTGATCGAGGGGGTTGATAAACTGTAGGATACGCCAGTCCAAGTGTATCAATACATTGGCTTCAATTACCATTCGACATTGACACGTCAGGCATTCCCGCGCAGGATCAATCTGTTTTTAGCGCGAAATTTTCTAGGTGGGCGGTACTAACGCTCAAAATACTAAAAGCTCTCCTTTTGCATCAAACTGTGAAAAGAGGGAACCGACATCGCGAACAGTTCTTTTCATTCTGTTGACTGTGTGACAGACGAGCCTATTATTTTTGCGTTTCACTTGATGGCTAACGAAGAGAAATGGATAAGTACAGAAATATAATAGACCTCTTTTTCTCGTTTCTTTTTCTGGTCTTGTTAGGATTTGGTTAGCAATTGGGGCCCAGTAGCTTGCTGCTGCTCCTGCTAGATATCTTTCGATGTAGTTGTTGGCCCACTTTGCCCCCAGTACTGGGTACAGTACTCCCTTCTTCGTCTTCTATGGTCATTTGTAGACTTAGAATGTCTTCTCATACCTCTCTTTATGCAGTAACCTTCCTCTCTTTTCCCCTTCACTGGTCCCCCTTTGCATTCAACTCTGTGCAATATTCGACGTTCTCTGGGAGGCGTGTTTTTCAGTCTCGCGGATGAAATGCGATTTGTGCTTAGTTCCGACAGGAGGACAGAGACCAATGGTGGCAATAGTCACCCTGTCGTCCACATGCTTCAACTCCTTCTTCTTGTCTTTGAATGAAGCCCGGATGTTTCAGGGATTTCCGTCTCACGGACAGACGAAGAAACCCCAGTTGATGTTTAGGCTCTCACATCATTTGAATACTCATTTGTTGACTGGAAGAGTGAACGGCCTTTGAAGGTTCAAAGTTCATTCCCATCATACTGAGTGCATGTCACATTCTGATTATGCCACTTCAAGTCCTCCCCCTCCTCACATTCCTCTATGAATGTTTCTCTTTCTCTGTTCAACAAACACCCTTCGTTGTCTTCATTTGGAAGCCGAATGTCCTTTGAATTGGATGTCGTTCCTTCACGTTGGCACTCATTGACTCTTCCTCTGTAGACACATCCAATGGCCCATTTCATTCATCCGTTCATCCTTCACGGGCCACTTATCTACGATCTCTAATGCTTTTTCTGATGATTGGAACCACTCGAAGTTGGAACCTGTCAATTTGTTCGAAGCTAAAACACCCATGTTTAATGTTTTCCACTCGATATGAGCTGAATTGTGCCTGTCCAGTCACTTTGTATCTGTTGCACCTAGTTACACTTTTGTTCTTGTAATTCATTTTAACACGAGGAATAGAGTAAGTGGAGTGCCTTCCCAACATAAATGGAAGGTTTCCTAGATTCTTGTCATTCGACTCCCATCCTCTTCCTCTGACGTTCCTCTTCTCATTTCTTCTCTACTTCACCTGTTTCTCATTCACGTAATCACTGTCTATTCATACCCGTTCTTCACTTCCTTAATATTCATTCAACGGCATTAACTTACTCCTTAACGATATCGTTCATTGAATGAACTTCATTCCATTCTCATTTATCATTGAGTCGCACTCAATTGACAGGTTTCGCGCATCACAAAAAGTGCAATTGCTTTAGTGGAATGAGTGAGATGTCAACTACTCGTTCTCCCGATGAAGACAGTCTCACTCTTCTTGGATCATGCACGAAAGACGAAGTTAGAGGCATCAAGTAGATCGGAGAATACGTCAACCAGTTTCTGATTCGAGTTACATTCTGCTGATGCGTAATTCTCTGGTCTGTAAAAGTGGTGCCTTGGGAGAACCATATAAATGTTTCCGTCGACATGAAAATAACTGGAGGTGATGTAAGAGAGAATTTTTCTGTATTGCAGATGAAAAAGACCTTCCATTTGTGTGAGAGCTATGAATATTGGGATGGATACAGGCGAGTCCATTGACTCCTTCCTTATTCATAGTATTTGTTTCAGAAATGAGTGCTCATCTGCGAACGAAATTCAATTTGGGGACGAGGACAATGAAATGACTGTGAGGACATTTCCATTCTCGTTATGGCTACATAATAGTCACTACAAAGAACTCAACCATAACAATCCAGTCTCGCCTCACATAACAATATCCAATTCGAAGAAACAATTACTGCATTTACATAGTTTCAGCTGGAAGAATGGGTTTTGTCTGGACTGTTTATGGGAAAGTTCTGGTGAAGGGATTACTGTAGCTTCCCCTTTTCAGTATGTGTACGGTGTACTCTTCCCAATTCTCGCTCTTCTCGTTCTCAACACAAATGGAGTCGTAATTCTCGTACTCAGAGCACAGAAAATGGTCTGTTTTCGGTCACTTTCAAAAGTTTAATTCGTTCTGCTGATGCTAGGTCTTACACCCAAAACAGTACGAATTTCTCACGATCGCAACCATTATGACTATCTCACATACACTATACTTTGGCATGTCCTTCATGCGTAAGCAATATTCCATGCATGCTTACATTATGCCCTTCAAAGGACAAGCACTCGGTCCACAGTCTAGACAAATGGCCTAAACTAAGTACAGGAAACAATTTCTGTCCAGAGGCACACATAAAAAGACACATTTTCCGCGACTTCAGTCCCTTTCCAATTTGTAATTCGACAGATGACAAGTGTGTCAATTGAAACTTCCGGAGTGAAAGAGCTTTCAATTTAGAACTGCAAATGACCGCAGAACGCACCAAATGAAATAAGAGAATGATGAGGGAGGATCATAATAGAGTATCATTTACAGAAACGTGCATCTGTGGAGCCTCTGTTCTGGATGGCCGTGGCTGCACTTTTCATGGCGATATCTCCACTTCCATTCACTCTCTACTACTACAATCTGTCTCATATGACAGATGATCATCAAACCGAATTCCTCTGTCATCTACACAAGGTAAAATACATACAATTCCCATTTTGTAGTAGACATTCCTTTTGGGGTCATGAAAACAGCGAGAAATGAATGAGTCGTTACGCTGTTGTGACTCAAAAATAAGATCTTGTATTAAGCCGATAATTATCGTCGCCTCAGAGCGAATTACAGTAAATTCACTGCCGCTGATAACATTGACGCATGTTTTGCATATTCCGAAATAAGAAGTTCCACTCATGCGAAGACTTGGAGGAAGTTTCGCATGTAAAGTCGCATTAGAGATTCAGACGTGATTAGTTTTTTAACAGTATACTTTCTTGGAAGAAAAACGTATGCAAAGGATCATATTTAGATATCGATGGAAGTTCTTCCATTCTTCTTCAACACAATCATCACTTTTCTCACTCTTCTTTTGGGAGTACAGAGGTTAGACAAATGAAACACGAATTATAACCCCAATTCCATCAAACAATGGAATTTCCCGGAACATGGTCAGACATATTAAACACATACGGAAACTCCAAGTTGCACATGAGCATAAAACTTGATCAAACAATATTCCGATATAAATGGAAGACATGCACCAAAGTAGCGAAATGGACAGATGCGCCATTAATGCGTGGCTCAAGTGTCAATTTCATCATTATTTGGCAAATGTTCATGGCGCTGTTGTCTCTCACCCATATAAATAGTCCATTCCTTTCAGATTCATCGCAGTTCAATTTCCTCTTCGATCATTTTATTGGTGTAGTCGTCAGATGTCACTTCGTGCCATGAGATTGTCTCTATTCGTTGCCTTCCTTCTCTCTCTTCTCAATTATCTCGCTGATACTCGACTTCTCTTTCATCTCTGTGCACATATCATTCCTTCTCCAGACCAGAATGTGAGTCTTCCTTATGAGAACAGTTGAAGTCACGTAGTCACTTATCGTCCTATTCGTGGGTGTTTTATTGGTTGCTTTCAGCCTGAGAAGTCCGAGTCCGTGTGGGTTGCGAGATGTTTCGTGGGATACTCGCCCCTACAATTATGGTAATCACGCTATACAATTTCATGTATCGATGTGCACGGATGAGGAGATCTTTGACAAAGAGACAGCACTGATATTCGAACTTTGTTGAATGACGGAATCCGACATTCACTTGTGTCTTGATTAGCCTGTTTGGCTTCAGCATCCATGAATAATGTATCTTCAGGTTGGGAGTCTCTCGTCTCGGTCTCTTCCTTTCCTCACTTCGTCTTTGTCTCAACATCGTTCCTTCATGTACACTCTTCATTCTGACAATCCTCCTCATTCGTACACTGAGGGATTCTCATCAACTTCTTTCTGCTCATCGACATCATGGAAGAAAGAACAGGTCATTCAATACAACTTTAGTGGGACGTGCAGTAGACAATTCTGAATAACTTTCACGCTGAGAATGTCTCAAGTGAATAATTTCGTGAACGATTCATGCGCATAATGAAGAAAACATTCATAATGAGAATGAAACGTCGCCTATGGATAGGTTCTCTAGACTTTCGAATTACTAAGTGATTTTGTTATTTTTCAAAAAACGATCTGTTCGAACCATTAAAAATTGATTATGAAGTAGAAAAATTTGAAATGAACGATTTTTAGATCGACATCTAAGACAACAGTGATGTTGACTGTGATCATCATTCTCTTTCTCGTTGCAAGACTTCCTTCCACAATTCTACTGCTTCTCAACCAGGTATTCAGATGGGCAAAAGACAGGAGCGATATGAAAAATGCGAAATGGTGAAAATGGCCATTTTCACCATTTCAGGGCAAATGTTCATGTCCTTCCCCCTAGTTCTATTCTTGTGTCTGATCCCTTGAGAGAATGAAACGCATTCAGGTGGCAGTGACATTTCCTTACTCTGGTGCTTCACTCGATTTTGCCCATGACCATTATCTCCTTGCATTCACAAATATCACATTCATGACTGTTCATCCTCTCACTCTCGCTGTTTATCTCCTCATGAGCAGGTTATACCCTCTCTTCCCTTTTGTTCCAATGGTTCCCATTCCTTCAGACGTTTCCGTGTTTCCCTTCGTCGTCTTCTGGGGATCAAATGGTTGGCTTCCGACAGTGCTTGTGTGGAATATGTGAGTGCATTTCTACGTGTCAATGACCACATTTCGGCCCTTTTAGGATGGATCTTCACGCACGGCAACATTGACACGTTCAACACGAGGAAATGGAATAGAGAAGGCCAGACTGAAGAGTGAGTGATGTGTATGGAGGTCACAAGATGAGTCTATTCAGACAACAAAGAGGAAGAAGGACGGAAACATTCACCTATCAGTATCTCCTCTGGTCAGTTGATTGTCTGCTGAGCCACGTGATCAGAAACCTTCAGGTCACAAGGTACTGGAGATGAGCATATCCCATCCTGGACCAACCATCAGATTGGAGGAGAGAACAGGAAGGTCAAGCAGTAACAGCAGTAACTTCAGCAGGAAGGGGGTATGCTGAACATCGATTGCAACTGAACTCTTGCCCTTTTCCAGGTGATGTTTCATCCTGTTGTGGACTACAGAACATCAAAAGAACGGAGCCAGAGACTGAAGGAAAGGACGAAAAATCGAAGACTCTTCAACCTTTTCGGACTGTTCAAATGATCGAATTAGCAGATGTTTCATACATCGTCATACTTGATATCTAATATCCACTTTTTCCTATCTAGATTGTTTTGCGTAATCGTCGTCAACCATTCCATCGAGGCTTCCCTTGCACATTTTTATCCGCGGATGGAGAAGCCAGAAGCTATGATTCAATAATTTAATCTTGAAGGAATATCTACAGTTAATCACTGAAACTAGAAACACTGAGCATACTCCATATATTTGTGTGCCAAACAAAGCTTACAAAGGAAATTCTTTCGGGTTCTGTCAATCCTCGGATCTCATTGGCCTTCATATGATCTCCTGCCATTGTCATGTTTTACGTACGTTAACGTTTCTGCCGATAAACGATTTTTTAAAGTTGAGTCTCTCCTTCTTCCCTGTCTTCCCTTCCAATTACTGTTCGTCCTCGATTGAAATGGTTCATGTAACAGGCATCACTACTTCTCTCCATATCTTCTTCTCCAATCAACTCCTCCTTCAACCCTCGACATCACTTTTCTTCTTTGTCCGAGTACATGCTGTAAGAAGTATGGTCACTCTGCCATATGTGTGTTGTTTCCTATCCCGCCCCGTTTCTTCTCCTTTTTAAACCCTGCTTCTATTGTTCTCTGATCACGATGAACCACTTTTCTCGTTCCCCTTTAGTAGTCATTTGCAGTATGTAGTATCTCTCTCGAAATCTCTCCCAGTATCCTCTTGCCATCTTTTCCCTGCATCAATGTACTTTCTGACCCGGATCTATTCACTTTGCAATGTCCTCCAACCCCTCCAACTGTCTCTCGTCCATGTGATTTCCCTCCATGAAACGTCCATTCGGGTCAAGTCATTTCTTTTCCTTTTACCATCTCCAAATCAGGTGTTCCTATTCCTTTTCCTTTCTATCGTTCGGGATTCTCGGCCTAGTGATCCACATTTGTGATTAGACTCTCCTTCACTCTCACAAAGACAATCCTTATCCTGATATTTTATGGTTGATAGCTTTTCACTTTTCTCCTCACATTCAGAATAGAATCTGGTCATTGAACCTTCTCGATTTCATTCACACGGAACCTTTCCATTCTGAATAGTACAAGGTCGTTCCATTATGATTGCCTCTCTTCCTTTCAATTGCCTTTTCGCCCGTACTTTTTGTCCCTCATTCAACAGATTCTTCCGTGCCACGTTCTTCTGTCGACGTGTCGTTGTTCCATTTACACCACTTTTGTGCAATCTCAGAGAATCTAAGAATTGCGAAAGAGTTTCTCTTGCAGAAGTGACTCACTTCGTCTCCTACAGTACATCCATCACTCATTTCACGCTTGGGTTTCTAAATTTGTAATATTTCCCATTCGTCGAATTTCCGCCGTGCGGTTGTGTCTGTGTATACATAACTACATCAATAGATAACAGCTCCGTGGGTTAGGCGAAAGAGTAATGCACAATACTACGGATACTGTTCCACATTTGGGCTTATAAAGCAGTAAAGAGCGCATTTGTCATTCATCCAATCTCTTTTTGCTGGTCTTTTCTCGCACAAGTAGTCGACCCTTCAATGGAGAATGGACGAATGAGAAATAATGAGAGTACTTTTCTACCGCTATAGAAATCCTATTGCACATTATCCCTTCTTTCTCGTTTGCCAATCCCTCAATGCATTCTATTGTACTCCTCTCTTATTATGCAGCTGTTGTGGGATTCACTCAGTTTACAGCCAGTTTAGTCTAAAGACCTCCAATCGACTCTCCAAGTGCATCCGTTTTCTCTAATTCACTTCGAGCGGTTGTCTATCAGTTTTAAGAGACAACCGCTCGACAATGAGTTAGATAAAAGAAATTCCCTTCGTGAGTTGATTCGAGGGCTCTATTATAATCTCTTCTTTACATTCAAATTGAACATTTTCATTTGCCGCACGCGTAGTTTGTGCACGTGCTGACATATTGTTGCAGGATGGAATTGACTTCATTGCCACGTGAGTTAGTGAGCGAAGTATTGGGAAGACTGGATAGGAAATCACTCAGACAGACATCTCTCGTGTCAAGTGATCTCAGGTTAGTCAAAGCTATCTTTTATCTCCTATATAACAATAAAATCACAAGCATCTTTTAAAAGTCACAAATTGAGGAGCATCGTTGTTTTTCATCATTCTTCACGTGCTTTTGACCCTGTTATCGGAGTGGAACTACACTGCAATCAGGTATAGAAACTACCCGCACTTTTGTGATTTACGAAAAACTGTGATGAAAGAAACTCAGCCAATCGCACTAATAGAACAGAAGGTTGTTTTGAACTGAAAGGTCGTTTGTTTTGTAAATGAAGCGTGGAGATGAAGTGAGCGATAGTAAGGGAAATTAGACACTGGCAATATTCTCGTCTCCACTAAACTCTCACTCTTTTCAACCTTTCACCTACCTCATACAATCCAATTCGATCGTCCTTTTCACATACGAAAAAGTAGATGAACCGACGCGTCGCGCACTGATTTGACACTTTGTAAGGCGAGAAAGGAATCATTTGATCTTTGAGGCCATCCAATGCATTCGTTCAGCGTCAATGGACAATTCGCACTTCATGCAGGAAATGTGCATCCCACGATACTCCAAAAAGAGAGAAGAAAGTGAAGGAGAAAGTGTTCCAAGATGACCAAGAGGTGGGATACTCTTCTCTTTTATTGAGTAGAAGTACATAGGTATTGAACGAAACCTTGAAAAAGTGTGTAAATAAAACCTAATATTACCTATTCATGTAAACGAATACCAATGTCAACCTATTTATTTTTCTGTTGAAAAATATGGGAAATCACGGCTGGTGGTCAGGAAAACGACGAAATAGAACGCGAATTAGGGATTGCATAGTTATGGAATGTTCGTACCCCAAATCGTCATTTCAGAGCATCACCACAACTCTGGATGCCGTATTCGCCCATTTGTGTACTGTTCTCAGGATTCCTGCACGATCTTTCGATCTGACAATCGTAAGTGATTTCATTGTGATGAAAAAGGCTACATGCGTTTGATTCTCATATGAAAATGAGAACAACGATTTCAGTTGGATGCGGGATCTGCAGAACTCGTCCATTTTCGCGATCTCTTCAAGAATCTGAACGGAGATTCATCTACCGCTACTGCAAAGGTGAAAAATACAAATTCATTCTTAGTGTTATATTTTTGAATACCGGTTGATTTTCGTTGTGATAAATATTCCCCTGTTTCAGTCTCCTCGTATTCGTTGTCTTTGTGTGAGAACTGTCCGAGGAACGGATGAATCCGCCCTTAGAGAACTTCTGACAATGATCGACAAGCCTAAACTCGTGAGTTTCTCTTTTCCTTTGTTCTCATCAGAAGAATTCTTCAGTTGTATCTTCACGTATGGCAACTTTCTTCTCTTCGATGGGACTCCAAGGCATTGCGAACTGCACGGTATCAATTACATATTACACGGTGATTGGTATTCATTGCAGAACAGTTTGTCTTCGTTCTGATGTCTTCGCTCCATTGCCTGAACATCTCAACATTCGACCGTACACTGGGACAGATGAAGATGTCTGTCACAACATTATTTGTAGAAAGTACGGTATTGTTCAGATGAAAGAATCCGCAGAACAGAAAATCGAGGAAGTGGCAGGAGGGATAGAATACGTTATTGAGGTACACTACGTTAGAAAGAGAACATGCGAGAACGAGATGATTGCAGGAATTGGACAATCTGTGTGGTCATCGTCATCTCTTTCAACTGAACAGACTACCATCAAGAGGATGGGACAAGTATAGAATACCATTGAAAGAAGAGAACGACCAACAGAGGTCAACTCATTCCTCCATTCATATCACAGTTGTTGTTTCAGACAGCCGTATAATGCCATTAAGTTCCACATTCGACAGAGTAACGAGGGAGGAGCCAAACACAGAAACTTCGTCGTAGAACTAATGGAGGAGGACATCGTCAATTAAATCGGGTGCTTATTGTGAAAGTTTCAAGTTTTAGTGTTAGCAAGGTTTCATTTACATCCGTCATCTAATATTGTAAACATTTACTTATGTAGTAGGTACGACGATAAAGTATTTATTTCACTGAATCAAGAGACTAACTAAGTACATGGCAAATTTGCTTGTCTCATTCTGCAAAAGTGTCTGACGTGCAAAAGAAGATGTCTCATTCCCTCATCCAATCCTCATTCCATCATTCTCATTTCCTTCATCCATCGTAGGCGGTCTTCCCTCTCCCTTTCCTTCTACTGACCCATTCCCCCCACTGATCCAATCCACCAATACTCACCAACTGACAATCGAGGTTGGCTACGGTATCCTTCCATCTATCGTCAACTGATTCAGAACCATGGGACAAAGACAGTCGGCCCCTAAACTCAAGAGGGACAAACCCGTTGCTTCCAGTCTCAAGGTGTCCATGAAAGGACGTTCAGGAGGCCTCCAGGACAACAAACTTCCCAATGGTCCGTCTACAATATCCTCCATCAGCTATCGTAATCCTTGAGTGGTTCCCCGTCGTCCGTGCTACCTTCGTTATCTGAAGCAACAACGAGTAAAGGACTATCTGACACTCGAGGCAGAGTTCATTCGAAGACAGAATGCACAGAAGGTAAAGAAGTGAATGGAGGAAGAGGGGGAAATGAGTGATTGAAGGTTGTGGAGAAGAGTCGAAAGAAGGAGAGAGCACTCATCAGAAGTCTAAGAGGAACACACATTGCACTTGCAAGAGTACACGAATTGTTCGACAATGAATCTGTGCGATACCGTAACCCGGAATAGTCGATAATCCTTCCCCTTAAGCTTGCAGTGGTTGTCGTGGAAGGAAGCAAGAGGGAATGGTTCATTCCCGTTCTCTCTATTGTGGACAAGGTGGAGGAACAACAAGAAGGAATGAGAAGAGAAGACATTTCAGGATCTGATGCATGTGAACTCTCTGGTGATCGTCAAGTCTTCTGGATCCTTCAAGAATGTTCCTATCGCTGTGGTTGGAGTACTTCCAGGTGGAAGATGACGACGTCTACTGAATGATGAAGTGTCATTCAGATGAGATCGACTCTTCTGCCCAAGGTCACAAAATCGAGAAGGCACCCAAGGAAAGCTTTGATGTGAGGAAGAGGAATGAAATGAGAAGAGAATGGAAGGAATTGAGGACATTGGAGGACTGGATGCACAGATTCAAGAGATCAAAGAGTCCGTTGAACTTCCACTCACTCATCCTGAATACTACGAAGACATGGGAATCACTGCACCCAAAGGAGTCATTCTCTACGGCGAACCCGGCACAGGTATGTTTCAGACTGGCAATAGATGAAAGATTCCTCATCACAGGCAAGACTCTTCTCGCGAAGGCTGTGGCCAACAGCACTTCTGCCACCTTCCTTCGTGCTACAGGATCAGATCTCGTTCAGAAGAGCAGTGGAGAAGGAGCGAGGAAAGTGAGGTGAGAGAGGAGTACTGTAGTCAGGGAAATCGTGGTGGGATCATCAGGGAGCTCTTCAAAATCGCCCGTGAATCTGCTCCATGCATTGTGTTCCTGGATGAGATTGACGCTGTGGGAACGAAGAGATTCGATACTTCGAGTAAAGGAGAACAAGAAGTACAGAGGACTCTACTGGAACTACTCAATCAATTGGATGGATTCGATTCCAGAGGAGATGTCAAGGTACAGAAGACAGACACGACAGACTGAGTACTCTACATTCAGGTGATCATGGCCACAAACAGAATCGATTCCCTTGATCCTGCACTCATTCGACCTGGAAGAATCGATAGAAAGGCAAGGAGGGAGGGACACTGAATGAATGATCTTTGATCACAGATCGAACTTCCCAAGCCAGACTTCAAGACGAAACTGAAGATCTTCGCCATTCACTCAGCTGGAATGACACTGGCAAAGGATGTCAGCTTCGAGGTTGAGAGATGAGAGTGAAGAGAAGGGAAGGGAATGTTCAGACTCTACTCAACAAGGACAAGGAACAATCTGGAGCTGATGTCAAAGTGAGTGAATGACAAGAGACAGGAAAGGAGTCTTCCCATTGACAGGCGATATGCACTGAAGCAGGAATGTTGGCCCTTCGTGGGCAGAGAAAGATCGTGTGTATGGATGACTTCGAGAAGGTTCCATTATCGATCGATTGAGGATTACTGTAGATTGTCATTCAGGCAATGAAGACTGTGCTGAACAAGGACTCGAATGGAATCAAGGAGGCCTTCTATGTCTAAGGGGAGCGAATCTGTCAATGGACCCTCTCTACTGACTAATCAATAAACTCAATCAACATTCCACTCAACGAAGATTGTACTGCACACATTCATTGATACAATTGCACTACAAATGATACATAAGAACGATAATACTATAGTGCATGGTCTCTAAATGCAATGTACATACAGTAAATATTCAGATGAAGTGACATGTTCATTCCTTCCAATAGTCTGGCATCTTCCATTCAAACTTCCTCTCGTCCTCGTCATTGATCACGTCGTGTTCCAGAATATCCTCGAAGATTCCTCGCACCTGTATCAGTTGATTCATTTCCATTTTCTCACTCTAGTGCATACTAAGTTGGGCAAGGAAAGCAAGGAGAAGTTCATTTTCTGTCGTCTAATTCGCTCTGAGTGGTTGTCCATCACATGAGGGAGGCAACAGCTCCGCGGAAATCAGGAGACAGAAAAATGCACTTCTGTTTGTTTTCCCTTCCCAAGTGCGTACCTTGTCTACCACTATGCCCGTCATCTCTTTCTTGACTTCTTCTGGGATTTGCTTATTCTGCACTGTTTCCTATATTTGATAGAAGAACATAAACTGAGTGTGAAAACTGTACCATGAAGATGGGCATAGCAACAGGGGCGAAGAACCATCCATAGTGGGGCATTAGAATACGGGATGTGTCTTTGAGCTCAAAGTATCAATTTTCATTCATACGAACAAATAGACTCTCACTTGTTCAAGAGTGTATGGCACTGGTTGTCCTTCCATGTGTTCAACTAGACTCTCATGGAGAATTTCAATCAATTCCTCCATGTGTTCTCTTCTGTCTCTACTTGAAAGAGCAGAAAATGAGATTCTGAACAGATCTTCAGCACCGGAACCGATATGGGCGAGCTGGAGTTGGTCTTTGATGAGAGGAAAGAAAAGTGATTGGTACCTGCCAATCAATAAGAGCTCTCACTTCTTCACTGTCTTTGTCAACCATTACATTGGCTGACCAGAGATCTCAAGTAATGATCCTTCTTATTTCTACAATAGGCACGATACTACCTCCATTGACCAGGACTGGAGTGTGTCCCAGTTGACGATAAAGAGTTACAGCGAGATTTGATCCAAAGTACTTGGGAATGAGATCGGCCACCTTGTCTATCAACTAAAATGGAGAATTATTCTCCTCGTAAGAAGATTGTTCTCACTTCTTTGAATGATTCGGATGATTCGATCGTTGTGAGACCAAACAACATTTGTTTGAAGAGCTCAAATACTTATCTTCACAGCGACGATTGAGGATAAAGGCTCACATCAATATCAAAACTCTGCCACAATCCCGTATAGCAATCTCTCTTCTGAGTGATTTTCTTCACTTCATATACTTTCTGTTTATGAGCAAAAGCCTGAATCTTCCCCAGTTCACGAGCCACCTGAAATATATTTCGTGCTCAACTTGCTTTCGAATTCGGAGTAACCTGTTTCATTTGGTGGATTGTGAGGAATTCATGAAGATGTCTGATGGTAGCATTCGAAATGTATTCCAATGCAATTTGGCCTGCGAGAGGATTCTAAAATACTCACAAGTCTTATCTGACTGTGACATTCTATGTCAAAGTTTATGGCTTTGGCCACGTGAGCGAAAAATAATTCTGATCGATTTAACTCCAATCGTTATCACCAAGTCATTCATTTGTTTTTGTGGCACAATGTGATATCAATTGTGATGTTGTGAAGGGAAAGGAAAGATATTACTTCATCGTCGAAGGGAACAGCGTAGTAGCTCCTCGGGATTATTACTTCCTCCTTGAATTGCCTAACGAAATCATACAACGCACACTCCAGATTGTGAATCTGAAACGGCAAACAAGGGTATTTTGGTGAAACCAGATCCGTAGGACAGACCTCCTTGAGAAAGACTTCGAAGTTCGTCCACATCTTCTCTGCCATTTCTGGATCCGTGGGTTTCTCGAATACATTGTCTTCGTCCATCTTTTTCGCTGTCATGCATGTGGCCATCTGAAGACATTACCTTCTTAATCTTAGATCATTAATTCTAATTATTACCTTTATTACGAATCGTTTGGGCAGTTTCTCTCCATTTGTAAGATCGATCCAGTCACAGTCAATCAGAACGATCTTTGACATGAATCCCTGTAGCAATATGTTTAGAGAAATTCATAATAGGGCTCTAAATTGGTAAATTTGTTGTCATTCTTCTCCGCTGCGCAGTCATCTCACCTACCGACCGAAATCCAGAACAATGACGACAAATCAACCAATTTATAGATAAATATCTGTTTTGATAGACGTGCCTGTGAGTCTCCTATATGCTGGGCTTTCTTCGATGCACCAAACTTTGCTTGTGTGTGAAGCGCCTTCTTCAGTTTGCATTCAATAGCATCCCATGTGACATGAGTTCCAAGAAGGCCTTCCCCTGCCTCTGCCAGACTCATTCTGAAGTATTCTAAAGGACAAATGTAAGTGAAAGTGAAAATGGAAAGGACGAACTGACTGTCTTGATAATGGAAGGTATTTTGTATTGGATTCTTGTCTTATCAGTAAATTCACTTATCGCTTGTCATACACTCTTTTTGTTGTTTAATTCTCTGGTCTTCGACGCCTCTTTTTGTGCGATTCTAGGCGATAAAGAAACAGGGAAAGTCACAGTGTGCCGCTTGCGTTTCTAAAACGGTAGTAATTTATCATATACGTCTTTTCTCTGCGGAGCAGTTGTGTATCCAAGGTGTCAAACAGTGGCCGGCGGAGATCCGAAGAATGAGAAATTCGGAAAATTACAATTTTATTACGAACCCTTCCATAGAGACTACACGAATGAGAAATGCACTCTTATGTATGTACAGGTTAGTACCGAATGTCTATATCAATTTGTGTTTTTAAAAAAATTATGTGGGGTTTGACATACAGAAAAAAAGACATGTGGAATCAGTGATTCTCTTTCCAGAAGTCAGGCTGCTTCCAGTTGTATTTGGTTTCATCCAACTTGTTCTTCTCGTGATACTCCAAAATGTCCTCAAAAATTCCTCGGACCTACAATGAATCTCACACAATTTTCTCTCTGGATATCTACCTTGTCCAACACAATTCCTGTCCTTTTCCTTTTCTCTTCTGCATCAATATCACCATTCATCATTGTTGCCTGAATTTGAACTTTACTTTCAAACCTAGAACTCATAAGCACAAACCATGAATATGGGCAATGCAACTGGGCGAAGAAGAATCCAAAATGAGGAAAGAGAATTCGAGAAGTGTATTTCAACTAAACAACTTCTAATTGAATTATCTTTTCGTGTCTCTAATCACCTGTTCAATTGTGTATGGAGCAGGTTGACCTTCCATGTGTTCAACGAGACTTTCATAGAGAATTTCCAATAGTTCATCCATATGTTCTCTTCGATCTCTACTCGAGAGACCAGAAAAACAAATTCTGTAGATATCCTCTGCTCCACATCCAAGATGGGCCAACTGAATAGGTACATGAAGTAAGGGAAATTTCAGGATAATTAAAGGTTCCTTGACATTTATGTACCTGCCAATCGATGAGAGCACGAATGTTACCAGTTTCAGAGTCAATCATAACGTTTGCAGACCACAAATCTGGGAAATTGTCAAATATCCTATTTAATATCAATTGCATCCTGTCACCTCCATTGACAAGAACAGGAGTGATTCCCATCTGAAGATGAAGTGTAACGGGAAGATTAGCTCCGAAATACTCTTCAGCAACGCCGACCACTTTGTCCATCAACTGAATTCTCGAATGAAAGTGCTCAAATGAATAAGAATGAACCTCCTTGAAGTGTTCACTTGGATCGATTATTGTGAATCCCCTCAACATGTCCACGAAAAGCTGAAGAATATGAGGCCGGTCACATTAGTAGTGAGACGATTTAGCCGATTTTGGCCAAATCAGGATGAAAGTTTTGATTTGCCTGAAACTCAAATATGTCACTCTACTGGGACCCCTTGGAACCTCTGAGAAGTATGAAGTCTCAAGCTCATCGTCGAGAACGGGGGCTGCAAAGTTGCGACATTTGGCTCTGTCATCGCGACAACGGAAAAGTTCAGGCGTCATAAAAGGCTGCAAAATGAAGATTTTTCTATGCGGTCTTTTTCATCACGTTGGTGTTGCGGGATTGTTGGCAGATCTTTGTTTAGTTTAGTTGATTTTCGAGCTTTTCCTATTTTAAAAGACAACTTTAACATTTCGCACTTCGTCTTGTAGATGATAACCGAGTCATTTGCGCAGGATGGGAAAGAAATAGCCGAATGCAGAATGAAAAGAGGATTCGAACGATATGCAAACGGAAAAAATACGTAACGGCGTTTTTGAGAAAAGTGGACCTTTGTGAAACCCCGGAAGTCATTCAAAAAATTGCACCCAAATGGCTAATGCTTGAATTCCCGCGGATTTCAAACGTCTTTTGCACAATTTTTTCGAAACATTCAGAAAAAGTGTTACTAAGAAAAGATGTGTACCTCTACCGATTCTATCGATTTCCGTCGAGAAAACATGGTGTCATCGGACATCACATTTTCTCAGACTTCGTCATTTTTTGGCATATTCGACCACCTGAATCCACCCATATTTCGGCTATGTATATGACGTCTGAACTTTTCCGTTGTCGCGATGACAGAGCCAAATGTCGCAACTTTGCAGCCCTCGTTCTCGACGATGAGCTCGAATTGAGACTTCATACTTCCCAGAGGTTCTAAGGGGTCCCAGTAGAGTGACATATTTGAGTTTCAGACAAATCAAAACTTTCATCCTGATTTGGCCAAAATCGGCTAAATCGTCTCGCTACTTATGTGACCGGCCTCATATGTCGTATAATCATTCGATAGAGCATCAAAAGTTATGTATAAAACCAAGTTTTCGTCCATAATGGAATACATATATGGTCAGGACGTCGAACAAACTGCATAAGATGACACTCTAGAGCAAATATCTCGAGTATATGGAAAAACGTTCCCGCCATTTTTTGATATGTTATCCGTCTCGACCCAATGAACATTTCATCTGTTGGTTGTTTCAAATTTCAGACATAGCCGAAATTTGGGTGGATTTCAGTGGCTTATCAGGCCAAAAAATGACCGAGAAAAAGTGATGCTCGATGACACCATGTTTTCTCGACGGAATTCTATAGATGGGAGAAAATAAGCATTTTTTCTTACTGACACTTTCTCTTAAGACGCAGTATTTATAAGACCGGACCAGGAAGGGCCCCTTCTGTGCCTACTTTGTCAAGTTGTTTCGACCGGACTCAAATGTAGTGGATTATGATA
>JACMIF010001130.1:0-26911 GCA_014805445.1 Diplogasteroides magnus | reverse complement strand
TTTTCACGCAAAATGAAGTCCATTTTCGTAATCTACGTCAAAAACTACCCCAAGGAGCTTGTTTTCGATTTTTTCTGATCACATGATTTTTTCCAATGGCCGCCCTCAATTGAGGAGTGCTCAATTCTCTCTTAGAGTATGTCTTAATAACAGTTTTAGAATCCCTAAAATACTTCGTCAAAATTAAATAGCCAAATCGTATCACCAAGCTACTTCTACCCAATTTTACATATTTTTGACTAGATGCTCTATATTTGACGAATTTGCCAAGTTCTCTTTTGCAACAACACAAACCGTAGATTCGTCCTTTTTCTTCTTGTTCTTTTCCTTGCCCTTGGCCAAGCATGATGACGAAATTCCTCTATAAAACTATTGCGAAATTTTTTTAGACCAAATCGGTTCACGACGTTCATTAGGGTACCCATACCTACTTCCAGGAAAAAAATCAGGATCCAAATCGAAAATCCGCCACCTGCGCGCGGGGTCCTTGAGGTGAAAAAATAATGTCTCTTAAAAAGTGCTAAATAATATGTCTCGAAACTCAAAAAGTTCGAGAAGCACTTTGTTATTCAGGTAGATGGCGGGATAATTAAAGAGAATGAGGAGATGGAAGTGAAGGATGAGGTTGGTTTTAAAAACTGCTCTAGCTCTTCTGAAAAGACAGAAATAAAAATTGTGAAAATGACATCGAATGTAACATAATTAGGGTGGGGAAAGGCAGCGAAAGTACATTTTTCTTTCGTCTGATTCACTCGGAGCGGTTGTTCATCACGTGATAGAGACCACAGCTCCCAGTGAATCAGACGAATGAAAAATGCACTTTCACTGCCTTTCCCCACCCTAAACATAATGCGATAAAGGTGCCTGCTTGTCGCCGTTCTTGGTACGGCGTAGTAATCTAAACTTTTGGCACTGGGACTGCGGTTGTTTGCATAATATTTTATCGCAAAAATCACATTATGACGGTAGTTCGAGCTTGTAGATTACTACGACGACAGAGTGCTTGACAAGAGAATAAACATCGAAATAGTGAGAAAAAAGTCTTTAAGGGCGTAGACGGGCTGATCATCGCAGTCGCTGCCATCATCGTAGTGCTTCTTTTGGCAGGATGCATCGGAGGATTCATCGCAGTGAAGAAGGTCTCTTAATTTAAAATTTAATTTAAAAATTGAATTTAGTATTTTTAAATATTGAAAATCAGGGAGGAAAGGACATTCGCGACAAGAAGGACAAAGGAAAGGGAAAGAAGAAGAATGAGAAGGCCAAGGGCAAGGGAAAGCAAAAGAAGAATAAGGACGAATCTACGGCTTGTGATGTTGCAAAAGAGGGAACTTCTTTAGTTTTATGCCCACCCCTGTTCCTTGACAGGCCCATCTCTTCAGATGGTTGGGGCTACGCGGCTCTACGCGTGGGACTCCTCCCCTCACTCGCCTCCTTCGTATCTACGGCCTAGATACTGGCTCACAAGAGCCCGCCACGACGGTCCATGACCGGCAAAAAATTTCTCAGCCATGAAAGAATGAAGGGATCAACAGCCGGCACCTAACAGATAGGAGAGTGAAATGAATGAATGACTGGAACAAACAGTAGACCGGATTAGCAGGGAAATGAATGAACGAATATTAGACCGCTATTGAAAGGGATGGTTTAGAGAGTGAGTGATTACTAGGCCAACAGTGGGACGAGGGGGTGGGCATAAAACTAAAGAAGTGCCGCAAAAGAGAACTTGGCAAATTCGTCAAATATAAAGTATAGAATGTAAAGAAATATGTAAAATTGGGCAGAATTAGCTTGGTGATTCGATTTGGTTATTTAATTCTGACGAAGTATTTCAGGGATTCTAACACTGTTATTAAATCTAAATATTATTCGACTAAATGTTATCATTTTGCTTCTCTCGCAAGGAGTAGACCGTAGGGTTCGCCCGTTGGAACAAGAATTCTGCAAAACTTTCGGAATTTCGTAACTCTACCGCGGTACGAAACGAAAATGGGGAAGAATGAGTAGAGAGGGTAAGAGAGAAGGGAATTTCGAAATTCCGAAACTAGAAATGTTCCAAAAACGATAGCTACCGTGCAATAACGATTAGATGAACGAGAAATGCACTTTCTTACCATAACATATTGTTTTCGTTTTCAGGAAGAACTCTCCTATACAATCGACTCCGTTCTCGGAGAAGTTCAGTGAATTCCCGGAACTTCAGAAGATCCGACCCTACCGCAACGCGCGAACCTACGCGCCGCATCCTAGACCTGTACCCTCCTTATCGATATGGACATGCCTTTCAGATAAAAAATGTTTCGTAATCGTCGTCATCTGAAGCAAGTGAATGTGTTCAAAGTTCCATTTATATATGTGAGATTTGGACAGGTTTGCGATAAGTTGTGATAGTCACGAACAAACGCACAGACAGACTGACGCAATGAAACTCTATTTTAGCGGAAACAAAAATATAATGTGCTGTACAGCAATCGAATGAACTAATGAGTGAAAATGGATTATGTGAAAACAGTTCACAAAAGACAAAAAAGACTCAATCATCCTGACAATAGATACTAGATTATCCGAATCGGCAGCAAAGTACATTTCTCGTTAGTCTAATTGCCGCGGAGCGGTTGTCTCGATTTTCGATAGAAAAACCGTTCGAACGGATAAGACGAAAAGGAAATGCACTTTGCTACCGATTTCCCATTCGATACTTTACATCACATTACTCACTGCTTGGACGAGAAACGTGCATCTCGACGTGTATGGGGAACGGGGAACCGTCGACAGTTCTCACTATCGCGCGAAGCATTCTCGTTGGCACTACATAACGAATTTCCGCATAACCATCCTCCAAATCCATGGAGCGACTTATTTCTTCTTCTCGGAGGAAAGATTTTTGGTGTATACTGTAATATTTTGCAAATCCTCCCGAGACAGCAGAAGTTTTAGCCGTCGAGCGTCTATTTCAAAGCCAGGCGACAAGGAAAGTGTTCCCTTTCCGGCAACTAAAAGACCATTTAAGGATAGTAAATTTTTTTGAATTTATGATCGCGTTAGGGAAAATAAATCTTAAATACACAAAGTAATAAAACGAATAATGTTGGTACTTGTTCATCTCATGTTCCTTAAAAAAGAAACAATTGAAAAACTAACACTTGTAGAATTTGTCACTGATAGCGCCTGACAAGTAGTATAAATTGATATATTCGTCTTCATCTTCCTCAACATGTAAAGCCATTGAATACTCCTTTTTGGTGAGTATGCGTGAAAAGATCACGTTTAAACTTCGATATTTTGCGAAATCACAGGCAATGCGCAGTTCGGAAGTGCACATCAGAATAGGATGCAACGATTTGAATTGGTGGGAGGAATTGAGTTCCCCGTAGAGATGTGTTCGCACTTTCGCATCGATTCGAAGAGCATATTTCTGGATGCGACCGAAGATCTCTTCTACTGAATGCGGAACGAAGCTTTGAGGAAGATATTTCATGCAGGTGTCATTTTTGAAAAGCACTGTAGTCGAATATTCGCCACATATGAAGCTTAAGCGTGAAATGTCAATTCTGCAATAGATTTTCAAATATACGCTTCGATCGTATACATGGCTTTTGTGACTCTCGATCAGATGGAGGAACTTGGAGTTGATTCCTCGGACGAATTCCAAATCACGACAGGTGAGATTTCGGAGGATTTTTAGAAGAATCTCCGTGGGAAGACAGTTCAGAGAAGGCCTTTCACACTGATAATCCTCGTTCATTTCCATTGCTACGTCGTACATTTCAAAGGACCAAGAGAGCTGAAATTAAATATCTCCATGGAGAAATGTGAGAAGTAAGGTTTCTGAAACGGTAGTAAAGTTTATTTCTAATTTCCGCAGAGCAGTTCTACGTTCGACAGACAACGTTACCGAATATATCAGACGAATGAGAAATGAGCTTGACTGCCTTTTAAGAAGCTTAGTATGGTGGCATGTATCTACGTGAAAGTAAGAAAGGCACACAAATGAATGCACCAATACATGGCACAGTGAAGATTGGGAGTGTTGCCAAAGGGCAGGGTCATGCCAAGAAGATTTTGTCTGTATGCTCTTGTAATCAATAAGCAAGATGCGAAACAATTTACGTTGGCCTCCTTGTGCCGGACAATGCTGATATATACATATCTAACAAAATAAGTCAGTTCAAGTTCAAAACAGAGAAGTAAGACAGACTACGTGGAATGAGTAACCATGCATGAACAGAGAGAATAAAGCACTAGCTTGGATTTTCCTGACAAGTGAAAGTAAGTCATGTCATGAAGTGAAACATTTGCTGATCTACCGTTTACTCTTATTTTTCATCTACCAGCATTCACGGCATTCTATGCTCTTTCAAACACACAGAAAAATACAGCCAAAATGAACTTTATCGATTTTCTATGTAATATATAGTATAATCGATATGAGACGGACGAAATTATTTTTTAAGTTATTACATTAAAATGTTTGGTTATTTTACGTCCCCCATATTTCATATTTCCTCAACATTGATTTTGTCCTGCTGAAATGCAATTGTAACCAGCGGTTATCCTTAAACAATTGAACCATTTAGGTAGGTTGCTGCGGATTGTTTCCATTTTCTCCTCTTCTTCCACTGCTGCCCTCTAAACGGTTTTTACTCAAATTTTGTCTCCCGAGAAACTATTCTCCGTTAAAAATGCAGAGTTTTCTAGAGTTTTGATAACACACCTTATACAGGAGGTATCCAGGTGTAATGGAGATGATCAAAAGAATTGCGTCTGCCGTATACAACCCGATTGCCAGAGGAGAAATGTTGTCGAATGACTGAAAAGGTCATCATTATCCATGTCAGGTAACTAAATGATGTAACAATGTTTTTAGAAACAAGTTTTAAAATTTTCTTTTTTTGAGGTTACTGCAGCATCTGCTTGATGTCTTCCTTGGTGAGAATCAATTGTGAGTCCGAAAACAAATTGTGAAAACGTACATAATTCCATGTGTTCTCATTATCAGCCGTGCAGATCCTCCGATTTATGACGTGGCTGTTAATACATTCAGCTAATTATATATAATAAAGACAGAATGATATCGTATGCATTTGGCAGTTACGAATTTTCTCGATCTCGAACATATTATATTTAATCAAAAATTTCGAATTTCGAAGGTAAATTGCGCGGATTTGTTATTACTTTGAAATCGCGCGCGGTTCCGTTTTCGAGATCTCAGCTTCCATAAGGAGGAGGAAGTAGAAAACCATCATAAATAGCACAGTAATTATGACAAAAAGGTGGCGGATTTGCGGAGGCCATGGTTACTATTTTTTTCGTCCCGAACGAAATAGCGGAAGAGGGTGCCTATGGAACAAATACGGAAACTATTGAGTTAGGGGTAATCTGAGCTTCCCTCGCGATTGAGCCAATGTCCAGATGATTCTACGGCGTTTGGTCGTTTGGCGTACGCTCCAAAGATATTGGTTACGGTAGATAACGGGGTAGGGAAGAGGTCGAGAGACAAGGGGCTGATGAGTCGCAGACATACAGTGATCTATTAGGTTGAGTCATAAATTTCATAGTATTTTTTCAAAACATTTTCTCTCGACTTTGAATAATGCTCTTATTCTGATATTTGTGGGGATGGACGGTCTAGGGAATTACTTTCTACGAAGCCGTTTTGGATTGATGAGCCGGGTATTTGCTGAATACAAGGTGAAAAGCATCAGAAATATTGAAACTTTGAACAACAACCTACGAATTTCTGATTTTTCCTGCTAGCTTAGATGAATCCTATGAACCAATTTGTGGCTGCTGTGAGAGAAGATGTCAACAGGTATCACACCTATTTTTGGTTTAGTACTTGCCTGCAACACTAGTGAGAAATTGCGCTGGAAACGAGGCTGGTCTCAATGGTGGTCCGCATGTTCAAAGATTTGCAACTCAAGGCAGCGCATAGGGATTCTGATTTTTACGTGCTGGTTAGTTTCTATGTTTGATGTAGTTCCAATAATGAATCAGTGTTCTAAGATCAGAAGCGAATTCCCGAAAGGAAAAATCATTACCTTTTGACCTACTATTCTTCATAACACTCAGTCGGCTACTTTTCTGAACTTTCGATAAATGATCCTGCCAAAGATTATCTAGCAAAGCAACCAAATGACATAGCTGTTATAAATAATCACTCGTGCCAATGTTCCACATAACACTATTCACCCTAGCAACCCTGCTGGAACGGCAATCAGGAATGGTCTTTCAACGCTCTCAGTTCAGTGTCCCAAATTTCACCCTCGTCAAAATGAACGGGTATTGCACTCGTGCCATCCTACCTTTATTTAAATATGGAATTATTGTCCTCTTGTACTACGCATATAAAAAATATAAGGAGACAACTCCTGTTTGTTGCATCTTTGAGATGGGTGAAAATTAAATTTGTTCATGAAAATGCCATTTTTATAGCTTTTTCGAAAATCGGTCGCAGCGACGAAACGAACCAGCTGACTTTTGCCTCCGTGAGCGTCAGTATTCTTCATGGTCACCCCTAACTACTGCGACTGTTGTCATAGGCCTCAAAAATTCTTTCTTGCCTAGAGAACTGGAAGTACCATCCCACGCCAAGTTGGAGGTCATTCATTTTATGACTTCGAAATTTCCAGGGATAGTAGGCAATGGCGTGGACACTTGTCGAACATAATGACAATAAATGTCCGTCCACTATACAACATATCCGTACTATCTCACCTTTCTCTGAAATTTATGGCGGGCATTTCACAAATACTATGAAATATATGACTCAACCTAATATCATTGCCAACCCTATGTCTCGTCTGTCTCTGGGAAGGGGTCTATGGTAGGGGAGAGCGCGTGGGAGGAAGAGAGGGTACAGAGAAATCAGACAAATTTATTGACACTTCATTCTTGTCGTGGTAGGAGTCAAACTACTCAAATATGAATATTCTGAAATTGTATTTAGAAGCGAGGAAATTTTTTGTGATGTAATAGCTGTGTTTTTATGATGGAAAGACCCTAATTGATCGATATATCCGAAAAAAGTTCGTTATACAGCTCCTTTAATTGGACGAATGCACTTCTATCACTACCATTGTTTCTAAACCGATATTAAATTGCATTTCTCATCCCTACGTCTCTTTGTCCTTGGGGTTGGCCGTCGTTGTGGTTGCCGTAGTCATTTTCGCTCCGGGAATACCACCTGAAATTAATTTTTTATCCTTTGCAAAAATGTTAATTGCACCTGGCTTAGCCTCGGGAGTTGTCATTGTTGTAGGAATGAGATCTTCCTCTGAACGAAGAAGTAAATTTTATTCTAACGTCTCGCCAATGCGTAAAATATGCAGTAGTCGTCAAAAGTGATTGTTCGTTCCGCAAAATGGTACAAAGTGATTATAATTTTCGTACAGCACACCGTCTTCATCCAGATAACTGTGTCATACTCAAAAAACCATACCAGTGACGCATTCCACTGCCTGAAGATTGTCCAGGAGGTCATTGCCAAGCTTCCACTGTCCAGTGAGCGTATCACACACGAAGGGGAGACCATTCCTGCTCTCAACTGTCGAGTTGCGCGCCTTAAGAGCTGGTAATGAACTTATTCCTATAAATATTTTTAAAAGAATTTTGAAACTTTTACTAAAAACCCGTACCTTGTACACGAGAACCAATCCTGAGGAACACATTATTTTTCGTTCATTCGTAGAACGGGTGCACTTCTTGCACGATGGGGGATGCGGGCAACGGCGGTCTGCAGTTATTAAATCAAATTCCGTGTATGACAGGGAAAGGGTCACACCAAAATCTAAGTTATCAAAAAATTTGACTTTTTTATGAGCTACTGAGGGGTGGGATACAATTCTGCCGCTACTTCATAATTTCACCATTAAATTTAGCGAATTTTAAAACACATTATTGAAATATTTTTATACTTTTGAGTTTTGGTCCGCTTGCATAAAGTTTTTTTTTAAACATCAATTCTCGCACGATCGGGGATCCGGGCAACGGCGGACTGCAGTTATTCATTGGAACGCAAGGTCTGTTGCCGGATAGAGAGCGGTGAGAGAGCGCAGATTTATGAGAGAGACCAGAGAAATTTAACCGGCAATGTGACTGGGCGAGCATTTGTCATGAACATTTGAGTCATATTGATGACATATGCGCTGTAAGTTTACTGTTCAAGTGTCGGTTTTGTCATTTTACACGATTGTCCACGGTTCTGTTACTTTTATGAGCCCTCTCTTGTGTTCAATTGTACATGGCTCAATTGTCGCGGGCGTTATCGTTGTTGTAGGATTGAGATCGGCCTCTGAATGGAGAAAATAGTCACTCCATCGTTACATTATCGTGCTTGCAATGCAGGTCTCACCAGTTACAATCCCTATTTTCACATGGACCGCAAACTCGACGCTAAGCGAGGAGAAACTCGATTTTTGATCCGGTACCACTTTGTCATATGTCAACTGTTGCGCCTTGCACTTTGAAGCACGCTAGCGCAGCGATGCCGTATCGTGCATTCATAGTGATAATGAGTGGCCTACCACTATGCAGTATAACTCCACTGCCTACTCTCACGAAAGGCTTTTTGGGATGGATTTCAAAAAAGAATACTTGATTTCCGAACAACCTAATACCTTAGCTAAATAGTGATTAGTCTACTTTACGACTGGAATTGACGATGTGTATGATTCCCTACCTGCTTCACAGTAGATGGATATATTCATGTAGGAAGAACCCATTCCGCACGGCCATTCTCCGCTGTGTCGATCGCAGAACAATCCAGGGCATGTCTGCAATAGGGTTTATACAAAGACGAGAGTTGGTCACTGGGTGGTAATACACGATAACCATTGAAGTGGAATTGACCATATTGTACTTGAAAAGTTCTTACAACCAGGATGCCTGGGGTTTAGTCGATTCTCTCACAGAGATCTTATATTAGCTACATAGTTGTATATCGTAGTCATTCGGAAGTGACGAAAAGGATGAACTTCATTCGCGAATGCGAACAGACCTCGATGTCCCATTGGTCCGTGGTGTGTTTGCGGAGTCCCTGAAACAAAACAGCGATTATCCTGTCTAACAGGCAGTATGCCCCGCGGGAATGACAAGAAAGTATGGATTCTCGTCCATAACCGTGAAATGGACAGATCCGCCCCGTGAGAACCCACAATCTCCCATTTAGTAGGTAACTACAAAAGAATTCCAATAAGAAATCGCATGATGTTTCCTTTGTTTTACTCCTAACAGTCGTCAGGTTTCTATGGACAATAGTGATTGGGAAAATTTAAACACAATACGCCTCTTTTTTGAGTTGTGACATCATAGTTTCGGTATTGATTGGAAAAGTCAAAATGATCAAATTATTGGGCAAATATAGCATTCTCACATGAATATGCAGCCGCTCTCCAGATGGACACAAGATATCTCGATCGGTTGGAATATCGGGGAGGCACTTCTTTCCCTTCGGGCACGCAGGCGCACTCAGTTTGGGGCAGCTCTCTGAATAGATTTTATTGATCGATTTCATACAAGTGATAGAGATCCCATGAAAGCATGAACTGTAAGTAAACCCAAGAATATTTGATAGATGTCCTTTCACACTACTTATGCTTCAAGAAATTGTAAAAGAAAAAGAGTCGCTACATGTTCTCCTTTAACATTATACTAAAGCGCCCTTGTCTTTCAGTTTTCGTACTTACTTATGGCGTTGCCTTTCCCAAGATAGCAAAAGACCTTAGTGGGATGAAATGTCTCGTTGAGTGCTGAAAATCGAACTTCAGTTGATATGCCGATAGTGTTATAAACTAAGAGAGAGAGAGAGAGAGAGAGAGAGAGAGAGAGATTCTTGGAATATTTCTGGAGATAAATCGAAGTTAATTACCTGGCATCATCCAGGTGCCTGTAGTTCTATTACACTCCATGGTTAACGTGGCTCGGCCAGTTGCATTTGAGTGCGGCGGAACCATGAAGAACTGTAACACGCATAGATAGAGAGATCGTTTAAAGGAGCTGTTCCACGAACTTTTTCGAGTATAAGGTGAAAGCGCTTTTTTGGTGCCAACGTGGAAAGTCGAACGACACCTTCCACGCCTTTCATTGACGTTTCTCTGATTTTTGATGAACATTCAAAGTTACGGGATACTATAGATAACGCGGTGGGGAAAGCGACGAGAGCCAAGAGGACTAATGATACGCAGACACGCATTGATCTACCATTGCCAATCCTATGACCCATATGCTGCTCTGATAAGAGAACCCTACTTTACATACATAATATATGCAAGTTTCAATAGCAAAATGAGCAAGACTACATTCAAATTGGTTCACACGAATAGTGGCTGTCGAACAATATATCTCGCTCAATAATCAAATCGTACCACTCTAAGATACAATCCAGCATTTCATTGTAGAAGGCGCGTCGTATATGATCCCCTTTGGACGTCGAGTTCGGAAGCTCCGCGTCCAGAGCTAACCTCGAGCACATTTCTGTAATTGAGTCGTTTGCGATCAGGGTTGGGCGTAAAATATTTTTTTATTGGCAAACCTTAAAACCTTAAAATTATAATCGGTAAAATCCGTTAAAAGAGACCTCTCGATCCCGACCCAATCCTATTCCCTGATCCAAATTGATCCCAATACTATTTGCAATATACGGGTTAAACACATGACCGCCATAGACATTTGTCGCAATAACGCTGAAATTATGCATCCTAACTACAGGGTGGGCAAAATTATTGCATCACTGAAAATTACATATATTTTGTTAGAGAGTGAACTGATTCAAATGAAATTTTTATCACACATTCTCACTAGTATTATAAACAACAACCAATATCGAATTTTGAATCCGGCTTCCCGCTTCGTGATGATTCCCTTGTTATGGCGGAGTATTGGCCGATGACAGTTCGCAGGTACTGGGCGTCGAGTTTGGCCTACACGAAGGAGAGCCTTGAGAGCTTCCAGAATGGAAGGGGGAGTAGCACTGGCGTTGGCCTTGAAGTGACCCCAGACGACGTACGTGAATTTTGGTCCCAGCCCTGTTCCCAGCTCTTCCGCGATCGAGGGCATGCTGCGCTGCGGGCTACGGTAGATCTTATTGCTGATGACGCTTGGAAGAGTGACAGCTGTGGCTGGTCTGCCCCTCCTGACGCGGCCCTTCAATCCTAGTTTCCTTTTACCGGTACGGACGATCAACTTGAGCATACGAGCGATCTCAGTGTGGGTTTGTCCGCGTGCGCGCATGTCGAGGATTTGCGGTCAACATTGCTTTCAAAGTTAAGCTATTGACACCAAATTCGAATATAACATGAGCAAACAGTCGTTAATCTATTAATATCCTCGAAAATCAACACCAAAAGTGCGTACACGCCAATATGGCAAGGGCCAAACAAGAATCGTAATCTTTTTGCCCCACCCTGCAAACCATTGTACCTAGTGCGCTTCATAAGCTATTTATTCGGCTACCTCTATAAGTTTTGCGTGCTGTATCGTCGATTCACGTTTAGAATCTGAATATGATTACAGTGAGATATGTAATGGACAAGAAATGAGCAGTTCTTTTTGGAAGAATAATAATACAGTGTGCTCCCGTTGTGATATGATTGCGCCCCACCCCATGGAGCAACTTTAGAAACCCCCGAGCTCAAGCGCCCACTTACTCTCAGAGAACACGCACGGCAGAATGATCACGGTGACTGCGCACGCCTGTAAATGATAGTCCAATTTATGATCCCAAATTATTGAAAATGTCATTTCTTTTATGTGTACACGACATATTTTCTCGTTATTAAATGATCGGAAGAAGGAAACCATACAATGATGAGTGCCCGCATACTGCGATTGAAGGAGATGATGGGAGGAGGTCGACCGTCCGAGGGAGGCGAATGAAGTAAGAATGAATGGGTGAGGACGTGAGAATACGTCAATAATTAAGTGGAGAGAGCATCGTCTCTTTTTGTCTGACCAGTCAAATTCAGAGATCATATTCAAATTCACGTTCTTTGATATTAGTAATGGCAGATGGAATCCCAAAGTTCATTCCATCTCCGTGTGCTCTCCATCATGCGCGCGTACCTGGCGCATATAAATATTACGATTAACAAAATAACAATAAACAATTTATGAAATTATTCTTGTTTATTCCACGTTTGTTGGCATATCTGAAAACAACTCGACAATCGATCACCCGTGGTGAGCATTATAAGACAATGATTTGGCTTCATTTCCCACCTGCCGGACCAGCGCTTGAAATACGGCACAGATAGTATCCACAGTCTCTAATAACAGGAACAAATGCAGATCATTCATATTTATCAAGCACTTTCCCGTATAGAAACGAAGTAGCCACATCAATATGAATAAAAGAAGTTTAGGCTAAAACAAGAGAAAGCACAAACGAACAGAACGATTCTGTAATCATTTCTTGACCATTGCAACATACTTCATGTCCCCCACTGTAGGTCCTTCAAACATCCATTTGAATCGGCAAAGAGGGCAAGATTTGTTCTGAATAGCATGAATTTCACAACGTGAAACAACCATTCCAACTGTTTTTGGCATTGTGCCAACTTCTGCAAAATCAATATTTGTTCTTACCTCCGCTTCGTGGAACCATCGATCGACGCAACTGAAATGAGGCTATATTAGTCATTATTCCCCATTCTTGAGAGTAATAAGGTTTGCTTATTAGTAAAGAATTGCATTTGCCATTCTTTTATTGCGATCATTTCTACGTTTGATTGGATGTCACGCCGCAACGATGGATGTACTACAAACATATGCGCCATAATGTTTGTATATATGCAGACGCGCCATAAGAATGCTGAGAATGATGGCGGATGTGTCCGTTATATCGCAAATAACCATCGAGCCCAGTTCTAATGTTTAATCTTTGCAGCCGATCAGCCTCCGACAGGATATGCAGCCCTTCGGATTCGCTACATCTTCTTCTTGGCATATGGTGCATACGCCAAATGCCCTTGTCTTCCGTATGGCTGAATTGGAAGCATTTTTCAGATATTAAAAGTCGCTGTTTAATTAAATTTACATTATCTCTTGCAGGAGCCTCAACATATTCAACACAATTTTGTGGCATTGAGGCACATATTTTAATATTATTTCACCACTGTTTTTCAGTCCACATAAAATTTACCTTGCTGCGGTCTTCTTAGTCTTTCGCTTTCCGCAGCTTCTGCTACCTCCGTTGCAGTTTCCCTGGCAGTCGCTTGTTCTAGTAGACGTCTGATTGGTTCTGATCTTGCAGCCCTTGCAGCAGCCTCTCTTTCGGCAGTTGCTCTCGCCAGCCACGCCTCCACAAATCCAGCTTGTTCCCATGGACCCACTCTTGCTCTACGTGCAGCTTCTCTTGCTTCCCAAACATCTATAAATGAAACTGTTCTTGCTTCTTCTGATTCGACATACCTGATCCTGGGCCATCCCTGATGATTCCCGCACTCATGAGGACGAGACAGACAAATGACATGATAACGGCGTAGGCCATGAGCAAATATACACCCGTGGGCAGGTCAGCAATATCCATGCCGCTTTCAGTGGAGAATCAGGGAGGATTCGCGTGCGACGCCTAACTAAAAGTGGCAAAGAATGAAATGAACGATCATCAGACTATTATAGATGGAGTCGAACATAATTTCGGAACATAATTTATGAACCTGTGAAAATTATGGAAAACGTTGAGAGAAAACTTAAAACTTAAAAAGAGAGAAATTACAGGGGTATTTTTTAAAATTTAGACACACCAGATATTCAAGGCGGATTGAGGAGCGATTAAGGAAAAATTCGGATGGTATTATAGTGTAACGGCCAGCGAGGGCAAATGAAGATTGATTGATTGTATGAAGAAGAAAGAAGTGACCTCTATGTATTTGTCTCAGGAATCGCCTAGCACTTTCTATTGTTGTAACGCGGCATGGGAATGGCCTTGCACCAGGACGCCAGAAAAGTGAAAGATAAGTGCGCCACATTTGCGCCGTTGTGGTGTAATGCACAAATGCGCCATCGTTGCCTTCATCATTATTGCGCAAACGTCCATGCAGCTCCTGTCTTTCATGCTTCGGCAGAACAACGTGAATGCTCCAGCGAATGTAGATCGTAGTCGAAATGACCGAAACACGAATTCGAAAATGATGATTTCAACATTTTTATGCAGTTGTTGCCAGAAAATCGACAATTTATAGAGCAAGTAATAAGACTAAGCGAAGCTAGTGAACCGAAACGTGAAGCCGGAACAAATTCAATTTCAATTGCTGCTAGATGCCAGTGCAGAAGATCGTGCGCAGGAGCTTCTTCAGCTTTGACGGTTTCTCAGGCACAATTATCGGTTTGCTGTCCATTTCCGCCCTTTCGAGTGCCTTCAGCCCTTCATATCTGGAAAGGCATTGATTTCTTCCAAAACATTGAATTTATAAGCCCTTTAAATTGTTAAATACCTCGCAAGGCAATCTTCCTTCTCTTCCACACTGAGACAGTCTGCGAATTCGAGCAATTCACTCGGCCCATAGCATCCGTTGGTCAATCCGATGTAATTCACCAGTTTCTGATATAAGAAAATGAATCTGTAATTTAAGAACCCACAGCTTCGAACTGGCATTCATCCAAAGAAAATTTAATATTCTGTTACCGAAAACAGTTATTGCCACAGCTTATGGATTCATTAATTACAAATTTAATTTATCAATTTCCACATGTTTATAACGTGAAATATATTAGCTAAGAAGAAACTATGGGTGGGACCATTTTCTCACAAAAACTTACGTATCGCAAGCACGGCATATCGTACATGTTGGAGGTGACCAATAGATGCCGGATGTCACTGCACGTGGAATTATGACTACTCGAACCAGATTGATATTTAACGAGCACGCCATACAGCTGACTAGAATGCTCTACCTCATACTAATGTGCACGCTTTACTTTCAGTGCTTAGCGAATTTAACAAGAATAGTTTTTAGTCTCACTCTGCTTCCTTCCGTGTGCCGTCAATTTCGTTACAGAGCAACTCTTCGCACATGCACATCAGCTGGAAAAAAATCGTGCGCTGCGGTCGCGTCGCGGTCATGATTACGAAATCTCACCCAAGGCGCCTGCAGTGCATCAGCTAATTTCGTGAGTCTCTCACACTCATGGTCATCCGCCACTGTCAGAGGAGAGGAAGTGTGCACGAAGGAGAGAAACTTATCCAGGTGAGAAATATGATGAACCTTGGAAAATATCGTTTGTGTTTACGGCAAAGCGCAACGCATGCAACACACGCGTTGCGGTCGGTGGAATAACCTCGAAAACATCACTGTCGTTTTCCTCGAAGAGCTCACGAAAGTATTCGGAATACGGTGCGATGAGGGCTCGGCAGATGTGATTGCTCTTAGAAATTTATATGTTTGTACGTGTTAAACGAATGGTAATTGCACCGAAGTCACTGTTAGCGATACCCTATAGCGATACACAGACAACGCTGCATTGGAGACAGGGAGTGACTGTTATGATAACGATTTCACTGCTTCGATCGATGACGATTTTTAGTGATAAGAAGTTGAGGCCATAAAACGTACAATGCTATGTGTGAATAAGAAATGAACGAGTCCAATAAGAAATGAAGGAGTTGGATACTGCCATTGTACGAATATCAGAGGAGGTCCAATGATGAATGCTCGTACGCCTCCTCTCTCGTTATGTTCTTATGGGCGTGGAATTTTAGCATTGTTTCCAGTCCGACAGAATAATCAATGAGGTCCAGAGAACCGAATCGAGAATCTTAACGCATAAGGTGAACATGAACGATTGAAAAAGAATGAGAATGCAATGCTTGATGTGTTCTACACCAATTACTATAGTTTGCTGAGATGAACCCTACCTGGTCTGTAACATCAATACACGAATGTTCTTCACAAAACTTAGCTTAACTCGTTTCTTCATCCGCAGAGCGACTTCATCATCAGCTGAAAAGACCTCGAAATAGTTTTCTTACATATGAGAGATTACAGGTATGAAAGATGAATGGATAGAATGCAGCATCGTTTTACCAATCCAAGTAAACAGCACACTACACTGATAAAGGCATTTCACTCCGTTTCGGCTGATAAGAAAACTCACCTTCTCGCACAGATTGCAAACGCTTGCTTGCTCTTGTTGATTCACTCCATTTTTCAGGTTCCATGGCTGAACAAGAGCCAGTTTCCAATGAGCTCCTGCTGCAGATACTTCAGTCGATCGAAACAATTAAAACGAGAATCGAAGCCATCGAGAATCGTCAAACACAAGTAAATTTTGTCCTTATTTGCTTCAAATGCATAGCAAAATTCTTCAACATGCTAAGCATTCCAATGTTTGAATTTTACGTATACAACTTTTATTTAGTTGTCCACAAGATTCGATGCCATGGAGAATCGAAAAACTCAAGTGAATGTATCTAATATTATTGAAATAGCAGGTTCCTTTTTAGATGCCCGTGCAAGTGAAAAAAAGCATTGTAAATAAAGTGAATACCAGCTCGAATAATCAGAAACAGGTTCGTCAGCATAATTTTGCCTCTTTACTGCGCTTGCTATTATGCATCCTATCCCAACTGTTATTCTTAGTACGCGTCTTACATCTGGATGCCACCCTGGTCTCTCACTTTAACGTGCTATTTCGTCGTTTAGGAATAGGTTTCAACTGTGACATAAAGGGGGCAACAGCAACAGTTCAGTTGGGATGCATAATATAACAGGGATCTTCTGTAAGGGTGGACCCCTTTGCACAACTTTTCGACTTTTGGTCTCCGAATGGGCTGAAAACTTGGATTTAGGGTAAACCGACCTTGAAAAAGACGAAAATGACGCCCATTTGGCCTGAAAAAATTTCGTTGCCTCAGGGCATGAAAAAATTCGACAATTTACTAAAAATCGAAGAAAAATCTGACTGCTACAAACAATGTGGCATTCGAATTTAAGGTCCTAAAGCATGTTACCATACCGATATAAGCCCAATGTGTTCATTTTCAAGCACGGTTTTCGAGCACTAAAATTTCCGCAGTAAAAATTTTTATCGTTATTATCATGAAATAAACAACGGATATGGAATCAACACCCCCAAAATTGAATAGGTTTAGTGAAATCAGCCAATTTGAGTGACACTGTTTTGCTGCACATAGATGAGCTGAACGGCCAAAAACAAAGTCCCGGGCTCAAGAGTAAATCCAATCATAAAGTGAAGCTGTGCCTTAGCACCAAACAACAGTGGTAGAACCCCTGGAGAGAAATCAAGCTTTCTACGGCCGACCGAATTTTTTGTTAACAGATGGCGAGAGAACTGGCGCCTGTTTCCATTCGAACATCAACAGCACTCAGCAAATTGGTAAATTTTCTGTATTGTTTTACGTCGACGCTCACATATTTAGCTTCCGCGGGTCTTTCTTGAATTTGACAGTGGAAGAGTGGAGATTGAATTGGATCTTGAAGACTGCCCTAAAATAAGCGCATTCTTCCTCAAAATAATGAAGAAAGAGTAAGCTCGTTTACCAGTTTCCATTATCTTTTGAACATTTTCAGGAAAATTGAAGGAGCGAAAGAAGACGTTTGGCTGAAATACAACACGATATTGGACGTCGGCCAGCACACTCTCATATGTAATCATCCCTTCAATCTCGTTGATTGTGGAGACACGAGCAAGAAGAAGGACGGAAGGAGCGAGTGGGGACTGTGGTGGAATTTTTATAACTGCTACTCCACGTACTTCCGGCTGAGTCGAGACCGTCAAAAGACAAACTATTTTGGTCGCGTCGTTCTGGGCGAGCAAATTCTCTGGAAAGATGCTGACAAGGACCTTGTACTGAAAAGCTACGGGGTAGTTGAGTGAATTCTGAAATTTCATTGAGTTGAAGACGTAGGCAGTATGAATTATAACACATAGTACTGCGAATAAATCGTAATGTCCTCGCAACTTGCACACTTCTGAGCACTCACCGGGGGAAGGATGGAGTCTCTCGAAGTTCGCACAACGAACACAGACAACACTGCATTGGGGACTGGGAGTGACTGTTATGATAACGATTTCAGTGCTCCGATCGATCACGAAATTTTTTTCATTCACAGAAAGTTCACCGATTTCACCTATCGGCGTCATCTTCGGCAGATTCCGATTTAAATCGCGGTGGGGCCGACCAAATTTATTGAGAAGACGACCAAGAGGGCGGCTAAATGCCAGAACGTCGTTTAAATCATCAATTGCATCCCTATTTCACCACCACCGATTAATGAGATAAATTAATTTTCACAAGCAGTTACCTACGCACTCCTATTTTCACGTTTTTAAAGGTACTTGCGTATAAAAACAGAAAATTTTGTATTGATCAAACATCGGTATCTGATTTTTGTACAATGTACAAAATGTGAGGTACACATTCAAGGACCTTAGCAAACAAAAGTAAATATGGCGTGTTACATGATCAAAAGTGCTCCGAAATCTTCAGCATTTTCCAAAATATTCCAACCAGAGTTGACAGAACGACAAAATTATTGCATTCCGTCTTTCTGAGCATTCCATCGTACGTGCCAAACACGACCGCGCAATGGAGAGCTCAGGAAGACGGAATGCACTATTTTTGTCGCTCTGCCAACCCTGATTTCTACTCATCCGCCTCGTTGTTCCAACAAGCAAGGATGCATCGGCTCCCAGATGTCCAATTCCACATTTATTTTTTTTGAACGCTGGAAATTTTTCTTCTACAAATGGGGTGATCATCAGTGGCCGGATGGTCTAGGGGTATGATTCTCGCTTCGGGTGCGAGAGGTCCCGGGTTCGACTCCCGGTTCGGCCCAAATTTTTTACCTCCTTTCAGAGAATTCAATTGCGGAAGTCTTGACAGCCCTCAACTGTATTGCGATCTTCATCGTAATCAACTTAGTGCTCTCCAACCTCATCATTCCCATCTGCCAATGTTGTATCTGTCCCCTACTCTATATGAAACTGAAGGCAAGAGAGGCGAGGAGAACAGAAGACAGAAGAACGCACTCGCCGAAGAACAATTCAGAATAAGTATTTAGCAGCCGTACAATGGATTCAACATAATGAGTAACAGACTCAAATACACAATTAGTCTATAGGTGCCCTACAATTTTGAGTTCATAATTTTTCATTTGGTTTCGAAGGTATGATACAGGGGTTCAAAAACGGTAAATTAGTCGTCATTATTCTCCGCCGGGCGGTCCTCTATCATGGAGTGTGACAACCGCGTTCCGGAGAAGAATGACGACAAATTTACCGTTTTTGAACCCCTAGTATGATAGGAGTCCAGCGTTAGTAGCAGTCTTCAAACCTTGGGATGGGTGGAAGAAGGTATTTCTCTAACCGCAAGAAGAGATAAGTAGGAATGAGAGTGCCATCACTCCTACCGCTCCGAGTGGATTAGACGAATGAAAAATGCACTTTACTACCGATTTAGAATCCATAGTTGGGAAATCCTGCCTCTCATTTTTCGCCACTATTTCATCGGATTTTTCCTTGTAATTCCCCATGTTTTCTTCTTCCATCCACCCATCTGGGATCGCATTATGGACCCGTTAGCAAAACGACATCTCATTTCGCATCTGCGTCTTTCTCTGCCCGGTCGTCCCTATAACGCCGAGAAAGACGAACGCAAGGAATGAAGCCACGCAACTGGAAATTGAACGATTCCCGCCCGTCTGGTGTTTCTTTATGTATCACATTTGTAGAAACCACATATTGATGGGTAATAATAATTGTTCATTTGCGGGCAAAAATGATGTAGAGTAAGTTACAATTAATGATATTGCTGGCGAGCGAGATAAAAAGCTGAATACGAGGTCGTAAGCGAATAACATGTATTCAAATAACAATTGGATGATTATCAATTTCTGTGGGCGTATTGGAGCTACGGTAATATCTTGAGGAAATGGAGCAAATGAGCATTCTTCGTTTTCTCCAATAATTTCAGCTCGTAGGCCTTGCAATGTTCATCATGTACTCTACTGCTGGTCCATTCTGTCCCCATTCGAAGCGGCAAAGCGGACAAGCCTTGGCCTGAAAAGCAGAAATTTCATAATTTGATACAGTATCTTGGAACCATGCCAATTCTCTTATGTTTTGTGTCTATGCATATTAGAGAATCAATATTTGTTCTTACCTGCGCCTCGTGGAACCATCGCTTGACGCAACTGAAAAAAGTAATTCACGTATCTGCTAGTACATTTAGTTCGTTTGTCATTCTTCTACTGTGCTATCATTTGCGGTGCAATCATCTCTACGTTCGATTTAAAATCGCGTCGAAAGAGTATGTTGGCCGACTTCCAAAATGGATTACATGTATGCTACAGATGCGCCATGAGAATTCTGATTACGGCATACATGTCCATTTCACCATAATGGCGCAAAAAGCGTTTCGCCCGTTCCAATACTTACGTGTTGCAACCGATCAGTTGCAGACAAGTGATGCAGCCCTTCGGATTGGTTGCGACTTTCTTTAGACATATGGTGCAATCGTCATTTGCCGTAGGCTTCAACTGGACATCGGCTGAATTGAAAACATTTTACAGGTGTTTAAAATATTTAGTAGCCGGCCTGCGGCGCACCGCAATTTCGCAATAGTGACAAACCTAAAAAAAACATGTAATATTTACCTTGTCTCGGTCTTCTTTGTGCTTCACTCTCATTTACTTTTTCAGATTCCGAGGCAGACATTTGTTCCATTCGACGTCTGATATGTTCTTCTGCTGCTTCTGCTTCCCTTGCAGCCCGCCTAGCTGCAGTCCGTGCAGCCTCTCTTTCTCTACGTGCAGCCCATTCTTCTTCAATTTCAGCTCTCATTGCTGCAGCTTCTTCTGTAACGTAAAATACATATATATGCTAGAACGCAGGTACACCCGAAACATATCACGCCGTGTATGTGTGTGACTTTTAGTTAGTTGTAAGTAGCCACATTGAATAGCGGTTGCATTCAATGGTTCAAGAAATAGTCTAAATCAAAAATGTTAAAAGACTTCTGATAAATCTTATGACAAACCTCAATTATGTTTAAACAATTCAACACTTACCCCGGCGACGAATATTTTCCTGTTCCCGTAGAAATTCTCTTTCCTGGAACTGTAGTGAAATATGACTCATTTTGTTCAGGAACTTTACACAGTTACGCGTTATGTTTGCAGCTCAAGCACATATTTACCTGGAGGAATCCTTGTCGGTTTCCTTTTAATCTCGTTCAATGCTCTTCGCGAGAGGTTAGTGCTTGCGTAAGCCATTTACAACGTTCTGAGCCTGCAAAATCAATATAATACATCGAAAATCCTGGATTTTGAAATGAATTATTTTTAATGAAAATGCGTCATAATGAATGAATATGGAATGAAAATTTTTCATACAAGAAAGATATCCTAAATATTAAGGAGCATAAAAATTTGAATGAGAGCGGAAATTCAGAGGACTAGAGGCAAACGCAGAATAATAGGACAGTTGCACAGCATTTGTGACGAATCCATTCATCCTTACTATTAGGCGCTTCCTGACCTAGTACAGAATCTGACTGACCATTGCTCTGACTTCTCATATTTGACCCTCGGGCAACGCCTAGGAAGTCCATGGCATACTCCGTAACGACGAAATAGCATGTAAATGAGAGACCAGGGTGGAATCCAGGTGTGATCCGCGTAATAGTAATAACACTTGGGATAGGATGCATAATAGTAGCGGCTAAAAACTGAAAAACAGAGGCTCCGAAGAACTTTGCGCCATAATGGTGAGCTAAATACTTGCGCCGTTAAAATTATGAGAATGACGGTGTAAACGTAAAATCTCGCCATTATGGTGCAAATTTCCATGGCTCTTCTATTTTTCACCCTGAGGCCAATCCGGGTAGAATTTGGAGCAGTCGAGGCACCGAAAATCGCAGGTACAAAGAACGTCTTGGAATTTCCTCCGACGCAATTGTTATTCAGAACTGTTTTTTCCTATTTGCAGTATATGTGTGAAACATATGCTAAATCGCTCCCAATTGTGAGAAAAATGACGAAAGATCTCGCATACATGAGAGAGAGCACAGTGGGTAAAAAAACGCCATTGGCGTATTATAACAGATTAGAGACTCTTCGAGTGAGGTTTATTGACTGTTTTGATGATTTTTGTATAAGATCTCTTTCCTGTTGATTGATTGACCTGATATTGGAAAACAATATTTTATGTGTTACATTTCCAGTTATGGCGATGGATCTGTTTGGATCGATCCGAGACCAGAGGATTTCTAAAACGGTAATAAAGTACATTTCTCACTCGTCAAATCCACTCGGAGCGGTTGTCTATCGAACGTAGAGACAACCGCTCCGCGTAAAATAGACGAATGAGAAATGCACTATATTACCGTTTTAGAACCCCTAGGCGGTACTGTAATTGTTGTTGCTCGCGGCAATTGCCGGAGACACGGTGCAGTACAGAATCATAAACGGGAAATAATAATAGTAATTTATCGCTTGAGACTAACAATACGTACAGTAAGCGGCAATTAATTAACGATATTGTATTAGGTTGCAAAGAAAGTCTTGGTGGTTTTTGTTATTACGAAACAGAAAAATCCCAATGAACGCTAGACAGTAATTGTGTTGTGCATAGTTGTTGACTAGCTTTGGCCAACATGTTTGCCTAGCTTAGCTGCTCCAGGCCTGCAACACAGCAAGCAGTATGCTTTCAAAGTCCATGGTTGCAGTGAAGACCACTGATAAGTACTCGGGCCGTATTTTCAAGAAGGGAATTTTCTGGACCAAACGAACTGTGCTATGAGCCGTGTAATGAACACTACCAGGCCCCATTGACAGACTTCCCAGCCAACAGAGTTTTTCAGGGCAATTGTTTTCGTAAAAAGTGAAAAAAAACGCCTTTTCATCCGAGAAATAGTGACTGCTCGTTTTCAAAAGCTAAATCAGCCTGTTCAATCATATTTCGGAAGCAACTTGTGCATTACCAGTAGATAATAAATCCACGTTCGATTATATCTCTAAATGCGTTATTCAGGTAGCATCGGTAAGAATATTTGCCAATTTAAAAAAATGGCGAATTCTTGCATATGTTTTCTCGTTCCTTTCCTATAGTAAACGGTTCAAGGAGCACGTATGCGCTATATGTAGTGCTCGTCTCCCTTATTATAATTAACTGCCAAGTTATACGGCCACTTCGTTTTAAAGGATATAATGAATGCATTTTCAAGAAAATCAAAACTGGACCCGATCATCACATTACCAGTTTTCACGAAAAATGTATCTTTATTTTTATTTGTGTTCACACGTGTCGACTTTCATAATTACTTGCTCTAATGTAGAAGAAATATTGATCCAAGTACTTACCTCGGCGACGAATCCTTGCCGTTACCCTTCGGATGTTTGTGAATACTCTTCGCGCTCTTGTGCGGAAGTTAATGCGGTCGGAAACCATTTACAACGTTCCGAGTCTGCAAATGCATTCTAATATACATAATATATCGAATATCCTGCGCCTTGAGCAAAAAACTTGAAAAAGAGGAGAAATTCGGAGATCTAAAGGTAAGCGCAGAGTGATAAGAGAGGCGCACAGGACTTGTGACACAATCATGAATCCTTTGGGCACATCCTGACCTCTCTCATATTCTCATTGGCCACCTGACGTGACTTCTCATTTTCTGACCTCCGGGCAATTCCTAGGAACTCCATGTTGCCATATAAATGGCACCACGATTCCACTTTTATCGATTGAAATGCCGTAAGGAATTGTTTTTCGTAACCACCTTTTCCTGTAAGCAGTGTCTATGTGAAACATATGCTAAATCACTCCCAATGGCCAGAAACGCAAACGTGAGAGAGCACAGTGGGTCAAAAACGTAAAGAATGTTAGACATAATATAAGGGATGGATTCGAGAATCTCTTCGGTTGTATGGTATTGATTGTTTTGACCTCGTTCCGTACTAGGGGCCTTAAATCGGCAAATTTATCATCGTTCTTCTCCGGTGCGCGGACGACTCCTGTTGCCGGGGGCGAAAGTGCTGCACAGAAAACGGGTAATAACAATAGCAATTTATCGCTTGAGACTAACAATAAGAACGACGTACAGTAAGCGGCAATAAATTGACGATATTGCTTTTGATAGTCGACGAGATATCATATGCCTATAATTGAAATCAATTATACAAATGAACTAGATAAGTATTGGATGACTGTGAATTTTAAGAGATTATTGAGTTGAAGAACTACTTCGAGACATGGAGAGAATGACAATATTGCTAAATTTGCTCCAATCTTCTTCTGTAATGCATTAAGAAATCTCCTAGAGTAAACTTTAGATTTAATTATTAATGGGCTGTTTGTTCTGTTGACAAAACTGGTACACTTTTCTATAAATACGGACTATCCTTTTACTTTGAGATCAACAAAATGCATTAATGGCGGTACGGATGAATACTTGAACTCTGAGGTGAGGTAAAAGTACGAATTGAGCAAGATTTTGCTGTAAAAAGAGCTTGAACCCATTTGAACTAGGATCTAGCTAAATTTTTCCTATGATTCCCTGATTCTTAAGAAATGTTCTCTTCCATACACTCTAGTAATAAGGCAAATGACCAAATGCTACCTTGACGGACTCTTCTTGCAGCCCTTGCAGCTGCTCTTGCAACCCATACTTCAAAATCAGCCGATCTTGCTGCAGCTTCTTCTGTAATCCGTAAAAAATCTCGTAAAATGGAGTTTTTCGAATGCCATGTCTTCATGAGCCATTAATGGTAAGCATGCGCGGAACTCTACATATTTATGCAACAATTGTTTGTAAATGAAACTCTGTCCCCATCGATTGATCTCAAGGCTAAAACTATTATTACTTTCTGGACATCCAAAATAATAGGCCAAATGCTACCTTGACTATCACTTCTTGCTCCGGCTCTTGCAGCCCCTCTTTCTGCACGTGCAGCTGCAATTGCAACCCATACTTCTTCAAATTCAGCTGCTCTTGCTGCAGCTTCTTCTGTAATGCATATTTAATTCTCCTAGAGTAAAATGGGGTTTTTCGAATGTCGTTACGTTTCCACGTTTCTATGCAAGCTCTACGTTTTTATGCAACCGTTGTTCGGAAATGAACTCAGTCTCCATCGAAAATCTCGCGAAAAGGGAGAAATTATTATTACTTTCTGGGCACCCTAATAAATTTCTGGACACACAAAATAATAAGGCAAATGGCCACAAGCTACCTTGATATCTTCTTGCTCCGGCTCTTGCAGCATCTGCAGCCTCTCTTTCTAGACGTGCAGCTGCTCTTGCAGCCCATACTTCTTCAAAATCAGCTTCTTTAGCCGTAGCTTCTTCTATAATACGTAATAATATCTCTTATAGTAAACTTCAGATGTAATTGTTGAAAATGAGCAGTTTGGTGTGATGATAAAACTGGTACAGTTTTCTTTAAATACGGAATCTCATTCCTCTTTGCGATCCACAAATCACTTTTAAGGGGGTCCTAAGGCAAAACGGAACTCTAAGATGAAAGAATGAATTTGAGATGTTTTTGAAAATATTTTACTGTAAGAATGATCATGGACCCCCAAGGATCTGGCGAAATACGAATGCAAATCTCAAGAACACAGCATTTGAGATGTTTCAAGCCTATTATTCTTGGACAACCAGAGCAACTCAATAGAAATCATGTAAATGTGTCAGTTGCGCTTGAACATCAATAGATACAATAATTTACCTCGCCGAATTATCCTTGCCATTACCCTTTGAAATACTCTTCGCGCTCTTGTGAGGAAGTTATTGCGATTGGAAGACATTGACCAACGATCCTAGCCTGTAAAGATAATATAATACATCGAATAATCGTCGTGTTGAAATGAATTATTTTTCAAACAACACAGATATGTGAAAAATGAAGGAGCAAAAACTTGAGGGGAAATTTCGAGAAAAAGAGACGAGCGCGGAATACTAGGATATTTGCTAAGCAGTTATGACACGATCAGGCACTTCCTGACCTGACTCACAAATTCTCATTGGCCCCTTACGTGACATCTCATTTCTGACCTTCGGGCAACGCCAAGAAACTCCATGATTCCTAAATGAACAATGCGGTTCCTCTGCTATCGTCGTTTTTTATGTGTTCCTTCACTTTCATACAACATGCTCCCATGGCTTCAATCTGCTCTGGCCTATGATATTCATGGAATCATAGCTTGACACAACTTTGGATTTATTAAAACTGTAGAAGACAAATCGCGATATCGAGACAATTGAGGCAGATTGAGAAACGGTGTGTACCATAATTTCCGTGCTGAAAAATATCACTTATTGCTCGAACCAATATTAAATTTATTTTTTTTCCTTTAAAATATTCAAATCAGAATGCAGATGAACAACATAATCGTTGAGCAATCGCTTGGTTCAATTCCCGTTATTTTGAAATCAGTGAAATTTGAAATAAGTGAAACATGTTGCTTTGTGCAAGTGCAAATAATCATACTTTATCAACAATTCAACGTCATGCGCTCAAGTGATTAGACAAATGCGCTATTCGCTGTCTTAAAATTGATTGACATGGAAGGAAGCGAAATGTTAGATAACAGTTTGCAATATTAAGTTTATTTTTTTAGAAATAATTAGAGCTTTGATAATTTGAATTAATGGCATAGTATGGATTATTGGGAATGCTTGGGTAATTGGGATTAATGGCGTAGTTTGGATTATAGGGATTGCTTTGATAATTCGGATTGGTGGGATCGTTTGGATAATTGAGATTGTTTGGGTAATTGGGATAGATGGGGTTATTTGGTTGATTCGGATAGTAAGGAATGGCTGCCGTAGATGGAATGTTGTGTTGTTGGGGACAAACTCCTGTCAGCTCACAGATGTAACCAATGTATCTCCTGCAATGTTGGCGGTGTCTTGGGTGGTGCGACATAATGGAACGGCGACAGTCGTTCCATTA
>JACMIF010001129.1:7437-18399 GCA_014805445.1 Diplogasteroides magnus | reverse complement strand
TATCAGGGTGTCCCGACTCCAAACATTTTCGAAAATTTCTTTATGAAGCCTGCGTAGAATTTCAGTTTTAACGAATCAGGGCTGTAGATTGGGTCCAGGCGCAGCACATATCAAAAATCATTTACTCGAGATATTTACGCCGAAATGCCTTCACAATCACTTTTGTCGCTGTCTTGAACACATAGATTTTTTTGTCCAATCTGGACAAAAACTTGGATTTATGCATAACTTTTGACGCTCTATCTTTTGACTATGCCACATATGGGTTAAATCTAACGTTTAAAAATTTGATCTTTGGTCTTTGGCCAAAAATTTTTAAATCTTGGCTGAAGTGTATCCCACCCCTGGGGATGTTACCTGAAAGTTTCAGACCTAGGAAAACTATTTGAAGGTGTGTGCCACCCCATGTGGATGGCTCCTCCGCTCTTACAGAGAACTCGTTTTAATTCTCTTTCAGATATCTCCTTACGTGTCTTCTCATTCACTTCCTCCAATGTGGAGTCTCTCCACCAGTTCTTCCTTGTCTCAATACTCTTTATCCTTCTCGTGTTACTCCAGACTCAACGGGTTCTTTCGATGCAATATCTAATTTGAATCCTCCTCCACCAGGTGAATTATTTCCATTTTATACAAAGAATGTACATTTGAGTGCGGGAGAACAACCAATCTCTGGGTTCTCTTTTCATTGGATTCTTCCTTTATTTCTCTTCATTCCCCTTTGAAGATCTGGTAATTTCCATTCGCTGTGGAACACTATTTAAAAGGTTGATCCGATCGCCTCATTAATATATGATTAGCTCTTAAGAAGTGACATTCCTCGTTCCCTTCCTCATATCGCAGTAGAAAATCCTTTTGATGGTTCATTCACTCCAGTGTAAGTCTATCTCTTTCTTTCCTTTCTTTATATTTCCTTTCAGTGTCGATGCTCCCATCTCATGTGATCTATTCCGTCATTCAATGGCTGTCGCTGCAGAAACTCTTCTAACTAAATTTGATGTTGATTGACTTTTTAAAAACTTTTTTCTGTTATTGTTACTTACATTTTATTGACAGTGCAGTTTTACAAAGAAGATAAAATAGTTTGATCTTTTGCTACCGCTTAACTTTGGGAAGAGTTCGGATGATTTCGATCTCTTTATACTATCTGAGAAGTTGCTGATTTAAGTATGTAGAATGATTTTAAGTGATGTCGGATGAGGATGAAAGAAAAAGAAGAAAAGGACCCTATTGGGTACATGATGAAAGATATGGAGACAGAAGAAGTGAGAGGAGAAGTGGAGATGACGATGGAAGAAGAAAGGAAAGAGGCTGGAGAAGAAATGATAGGAAGAGATCAGATTAAGTGAATGAAGAATGGGAAGATTTTGGAAGAAGAAAGAAGGGCAAAGAGGATTCAAGGAGGGATGAAAGAAGAAGTGAAATGAACAGAGAATCTGAGAGTAAGAGGAGAAGAAGGAATGAAGATGGTTATACTGATGATTGTGTTGTTATCAACAAACAACAGAGGGAAGTTGTCATCAAACAAGAAGAAGATGAGAGGATGGACGTTGATGAAGTGGAATTTCACGAAGATATGATTGAAGACAGCTTCAAGTATGAAGATAGACCAGATGCCGTTCGTTGCTATATTCATTATTATTGCTCGTATTGCCTTTCACAGACTGTTTTTTTCTTCAGATTCCTGATGGATATGGAGGTCTTCCAGCTCTTCTTATGCGACTTGAAGATTTCGATGTGGAGGAATATCTGGCATTTCGACAGAGACAATTTGGCATTCCAGAGTGAGTAGATGTTGTTGTATTGATTATTTGTTGATTGGAGTGATCGAATGCCTGATCCTTGTTCTCCTCTCGCAATGGAGATACTTGAACATGTATGTACAATCTGGAGATCAATCTGTCCTGAATGGCCAAAGGTAACAACTGCAATCAACACGTGCGTTTACCACATACATCTAAGAACGGCCACACTTTTTTATTCGTTTGAAAAGCGCGCGCAGCCCCTCCCCCTAGGGTTTGCTTTGATGCGCAATGACTGTTCCACAGCGGTGAACGCGTTGCGTTAGCGTTGCGGGTGCGACCGTCGCAAGCCAAATAAAATGTATGTGGTGGGCGCAAATAAACGCACGTGATCAATGTTACATTCATCTCTTATTCAGCCTTTTACTCTAATGGAAGATGTTGGAATGTATGAGGTGGGAGATACTCTGAGAATCGAGCAATTTGTGTTAGTCTCTTGTTCCCTTCCTTTTGATTATCCTTTCTTGACAGCTTCCCCGAAGACGCTCCGTTCAAGTTATTGTTATTCTTGGAGAAGAGACAACTCTGTCCATATGCCGTATTCTTCCTCATGCTTGTCAAGGTCTATTTCATTCATCCTCTCTTCCACTACATTTCCTCTTCAGAATGACTCCGAATCTGCTCTTCGTGTTATACGAAATATGAAGGCAGGATTGAAATTTCGTCGAGACGTTATGAGAAGACGTACATTTGTTGCTGTATTTGGTTATAATATATTGATTGAGGAATGGAGAACAGAACAGAATTGGAACGTGGGCATTTCGACGCAATTGCAGTGGAGAAAGATCTGTCTTGTCTCGTTTGTCCATCACTCTTTGCCCTTTACTTCTTCTGTTCTCAGATGTGGAATCTGTTCTGGCAAAAGATCGTTGCATGCAATCTCTATCCTTCATTCTATGTCACTGAATACGAACACATCGTGGGAAAATGGGTAAATATCATGAGTGTTGTTTGTACCAATTGTTAATATCAGCCAAAGTGGATGACTGTCAGAAACAAGGCAAAACAAACATTGATGATTGGATTGAAAGTGAACAGAGTGGTGATTCAATAATGAAATGGTGGTTGAGATTGATTCATTTAGGATCTAGTAAAGGATATCTTTTGGAGTCGTTGGATGGCTCGATTCAATCATACTTCCGCTCCAAAAGCAGCTACTGTATTCTCATATGCTGTAGATGTGCTGTTCAAATTGAATGAAGAAGTATTCAATGGTAATATTGACATGTGTAGTTGTCAATTGTAACATTGACTACAGGAAGACTATTCGGGCTCCTCAGAGAAGCACTCAACAATGGAAATGATACAATTGTAGAAGAGAAATTGGCGTATGTTTGGATCCTTTGAGAATGACAAAAGTGTAGTCATAGAAAGAGAACGACTCGATTGTCATATGCCATTCTATGCACTTTGTCTACATATGGACTATTCCCTCGAGGATATCTGTACATTCTACTCAAGATGGTCAGACAATATCATTTGCAACTTCTATATGCATTCTCTTTACAGCAATCAGATAAGTCGAAACTGTCTTCAATCCTCTCCCATCTCTCTCCACTCATTGTTCCATTCACTTCATTGATGCAATTGAGTGAGTAGACATAATTTATTCTTCACTCTTCTTCTCATTTCAGTGGCCAGAGAGCTTGAAAAGAGTATCAAGAAGAACTATGCCATCGGCAGAAAAGTAGAGAATTTGAAGGAAAAGGCAGAAGAATTGGAATTCATGATGGAGGACATATTTGGAATGTCAATTGTATCTTGTAACTGTTTGTATTGAAATGAATGAAATCATTTCAGCCGAGTGCAGTATGGAAGGATAAGATATCGAGTGACCAAGTAGTGAGAAAGAGAGAGGAAAGTCTACCCAATGAATATAAGAAATGGGCACAACTATTCGATCCTGAAGAGAAGACTTGGTGAGAGAAAAGAAGACAATGAGAGGGGAAGGGATGTATTGTAGGCCATTTGAATTGTCTTATGACAAATACGTTGAAGTGACCAAGGAGATTCTAATACAATTTGTATCCCAACATTTCCCTGGTCTGTTCACTCCAGTAACAAAGAGTGAATGAATGATTGTAGATGGATGCGTGGAGAAGTTGGGAAGTGCATACAAGATTGCAGGATTCACCGAGGAAAAGTTGAAGTGAGTCCATCATTGGGATACTGTAATGATGAGGTCTCTTAACAGAAGTGTCAATTCTCTCGCCTGTTCTTCAATGCTTTTCAATCTCTTTGAAAGAGATGGAATCTTCCCTCGTGGATTTACTTATCTTCTCATTAGAACGGTTTGAATGTTGACTATTGATCCATTTGATCAGTCACTTACAGTATCTTGTGGATCCTTCTCAAATGAATTCTCTGTTCAAACTTGTGGATGATATGGTGGATGGATACATGGATCTGATTGATACAAGTGAGAAAGGAAAGGGAAGAAGGAAGAGAATGAGGGATGGTTGAGTGATGGTAGAGAATGAGGATACAACAAAGAATGGAAAGGAAGATATTGAAGAGGATAGAGCATATCTGAGATGGAAGAGTGAAAAGATTGTTGAACAATACGATGAAATATTCCCTCGTTTCATTGTGGCAAGAGTAAGGAGGAAAGGGAAGGAAGTAGAATGGGAATTGAATGATTCAGGTGGATTATGAATACCTCAAAGGATCAATGACTATCAATTCAATGAGAAAGAGACTGGGAAGAGATGATGTTGCTGTTCCTGAGGTTACACAATACTACATTTGGTTGATTATTGGATGATATTTAGGATGAAGACATGATATATGACGGATTCTGGACCAAGTACTCGGATATGTTTGGTTTTAATCCGTAAGTGGTGGAGATGGCTGAGAATGACTTATTCTGTTTAGATCTGTGCATTATCTGATTGTGAGTGAAGCATGTCATGGAATACTTGAAGCACTGGAAGTTCTATTCAAAAGTGAGAGAAGAAGAAAGGGAAGAGTTGAATGATGATGTTGAGGGAAACTCGTTGAGAAGATGAGAAAGGCTGGAATTGGAGGGAAAAGTGTGGAAAAGGAAAACGAAGAGGATTTAAGAGACAAGACAACTCTTTGTGCATATAATGTACTTGTGACTATGAATGACATGGGATTCTTCCCATTAGGATATCTCTTCCTTCTTATCAAATCAGTAAGTCTTCACTTATTGAGTAGATGTCATTGATTTCCCTTTAGTATGATGTATCAACTCTTCATATGAGATTGGATCCTCTTCGTCCTCTCATTTCTCCTTTCAATGCTCTTCTTCAAAAGATGATTACTGGAAGGACTGACTATTTGGGAGATGCATCAAAGGATTTGGTTAACAAGGGACAAGATCTCTTCCCTTCATATCATGATATATTTGGTCATCTTGAATGGCCAATCAAAGTGAGTTGTGTGTATTGTGTGTGACTGAATGATTTGTGTTAAGCCTTCATTCCTTCCTGATCCTCCTTCTTCAATTGTTCGTACAATCACTCGAATGTCTCCTCTTCCTCCCTATTTCTCTCCCAACAAAGACAAATCTCCAACCAGGAAGAAATGGACCATCCCACAGGCCAGAACCCCTTCTTCTTCTCCTCCCAAACAGAAGACTCGCATTCCTTCGATCCTTTCTCCTATCAAACCCCATCCACAACCATCAATCGATACAGAATGTCCTGATGATGTGAATGAGATATGGAGACCAATGATGATGGAGATTACAAATGGAAGACCTGAGATGAAGAGAGATAAAGGAAAGAAGAAAAAGAAGAGAGAAGAGTTAATAGAAAAGGAAAAGGAACCAGTGGAGAATCATCCACATTGGATAATGTTTGAAGGAAGAGAAGAAGCTGAGGCAGCCAAGGAATGGGAACAATTCGAGAAGAAGAAAAGAAAAGAAGCTGGAGATGAAAGAGGAAAGGTTCATTGGGAGAAGATTAAGACAAGTATGAAGGAAGGTTTGTGGAATGAAGGGAGTGAATGGAATACTGTTGTTGATTGTAGAGTGGATGGAAGAAGAAAAGAAGGAATGGGGAGTTATTTCACATTGGAAACCTCCACATGAACATGTCAAATGGGAAGAAAAGAGTCAAATGTTCCTCAAGGAATTGGAAACTTCAATGGGAGAGTTCTTCAGACTCAATGTTCAGGTAACGAATATGTTGGGGAAAGGAAGGGAATTACTGACAGCCGTTTTTCTAGCCGTCTCAACTTCATTCCTTGCGGTCGTCTCCGCGTAGCAGGGGATGACCGCTAAGAATGATGTTGAGACGGCTAGAAAACCGGCTGTCAATAATTGGCTTCCTTTCCCCACCCTAATAACGAATATGAAAAAAACAAAAGTCCGTTTTTATTTCATTCATTCATTCAGAGCACCTCTCTTTTCGCCCGCAAATGTTTCGTGTACAAGAAGATAGAATCGAATGCCAATGATGTAATGAAACGTTGTCTGTATTCCCATTTCACCTGTTGTATTCAGATTCTAAAGAAGAAGAAAGTATCACTTCTAATCGCTGGATCGTCTCTCAATTCTCTTTCCACTTGGTCTTCCAATCTTGATATTGTTATTGCTCCAGACACTGTCAATATGACAGTTTGTGACTTGAGGTGAGTGGAAGTGGAGGGGAAATGAATGAATCCTTTTGACAGACAAAATTGCCTCTTTCCCATCTGCAATCTCATTCAGAATAATATGGATGCAAAAGTAGTTAAAGAGCACATGAGTGAAGTGAGTTACCTCTCTCTATGGAATGGGATACAGTATCATTAGATTCACGTGGTGGTGGAATGTGAAGGAAGACCATTATCGATTGCCCTGAGAATTGATCCTGGAGCTGTTTTCTTCTCTCGTCTCGTAGTTCTGTATGAGAAGTGAATTCTTCATTCCTATTTCAAACAATTAATCGATTTAGATTGGATGATCGATTCTCCATCCTGTATCATTCTCTATACAAATGGATGGTTTGTACTGTCCAACCTGGTCTCTTTAGCAGGTACAATTGAATGATTCCTTCCCTTCATTGTCTCTTCATTCAGTTTCGCCCTCTCATCTCTGCTCATTCACTTCCTTCAATGTGGAGTGTCTCCTTCTGTTCTTCCTTGTCTTCAATCGATTTGTCCTTCAAACTTCCTTCCTGATTCTCATGCAACAGTTGACTGTTATTCACCTCTTAAACCTCCTCCTCCGAGTGAGTTCAATTCGTTTAACTATATTTCATTTACTTTAGAAACTCAAAACACACAATCTGTGTCTTCTCTTCTCATTTCATTCTTCCTCTACTACTCTATCTTCAATTTCAACGAATTCGCCATTTCCATTCGACAGGGAAAAGCTATTCCTAGGTCAGTCCTATCTACAAAATATACATTGTATCTGTCGGCACACAGGTCTCTATTGGATGTGGACATCTCTTCTCTGCCTGAGATATCGATCGAACATCCTCTGGATGGATCGTATTCCCAAAGGTGAGACTCTTTGGTGACTTCTAACTGTGAATGTATATTTGAAGTGTTGCTATGTCATGTGCAACTCTTCGTATGTTCATTCAAGAGGAGGCAGAACAACTCATTCGCACTTTCACCATCTGAATAACACTAGTGAAACATAGATCATTTATTAGCTAGAAAGCAACGCAATATTGCATGTTTCTTTTTTAAAATGATTTTTTAGTTTTTGTTTAGATAGTTGCTTATAGTTGTCGTCATTCCAGTGAAATTATTACAATATCCAATTTTACGAGATTTACCAGTTATCTTCCTCATTCATGTGCAATGTCGTTATAAATCATTACGAGTCACCATGACCCTAATGTTGTTGATTGGATGAGCATGTATGTTCACGACTCGGACAAGCAGTGTAATCATTTATTATTATATTTATATATATTAGTGTTCTCTACAATCTCTCCTGCATTCACTCTGTCGAGTATCGGGCATCTCGGAGTGAAACGATGTTATACAGGAGAGAACATCTACGTCCACTCTAACATGGAGTATAACGATGAACGATTTTGAAATATATACCATAGATACGTTCTGAACGCTGAAAGTCAAGTGTTAAGAAGGCACGTTGAAATAGGTAACAAAACAAGTAGGAATATGGAATGGGAATAGATAAATATACTCTATATAACTCAAACTGTCTCTATGGTAAAGAGACTATTCTCCAAATGGTAATTAATTGAGCTACAAGAAAAGGCAGTTTCGGGACAAGAAAAGGGAAAGGGAGAACCTCGTCAATCAGAAATGGGCACTTGAATAGGAAAAGGGAAATATCACAGTGATTATTAGGATAAGGACAAACAAAGTATTGACAGTTCTACTTGGAAGAAGTCTTAGATGATCGTTTGAAGATGGACGAGAATCCTCGTTTCTCTGTAATAGACTCATTCTCTTTGTGTATCATTTGACTAACTTGAACTCTTGACTGATTCATTGTCTTCATTGCTGCTGTTCGTATCTGCATTGCATCTCAATGTATTCATTCCCTTCTCTTCCTTCTCATTCACTCACTTCTCTACCCATGCCATGAACTCTCCATCTCCAGGAGGAACATTCCTTCTGGCAGGAATCGGAGGAGCCTCAGTCGAAGATACAGAGGGAGAACCTCCTGGCGGTCTAAGCAATCAATATTCTCCCTCTCTCCCCTTTCTACAGTATATTCACCTGTGTACAGTACACTTCTCTTGATTGCTACCTACACTTTCACCCCTTTCGTATCGGGATGTACTGGCCTCTCTGTACTCCAGAACACGTTCTTCGTGTCCATTCGAGTATGATGAAGATGCGCCTCCTGAAGGGAAATGATGGATTACTGTAGTTCATCGAGTGCTTCATGCAGTTAGTCTTTCTACTCAATCACACGTTAGACAGTACACATTTGAAATGCACGAGAAGGACAAGGAGTGGATGTCTTGTGTAGATGAAGTGATGTGGATGAGAAGAGAGTGCCAGACAGACAGACACATCCTCTTCGTCTCTCACCATCAACCAATTGATTCTCTCCGTAGACTGATTCGTAGACACTCTTTGTGACACTCTTCCTGCTTTCCCTTCTTGAGAGGGCGACTCTCATTGGTACAGAAGGATCATATAGAGTGGGAAGAGAAGAAGGAGTAGATGAGAATGAACGAGGAAGGGAAGAGGAGACGATATCTGTACCAATACAACACAACTATCACTAGGCACTAAGGAATCTATCAAGCACTCTCATATAAGGAAGGAATCATTCTCACTTCTCTCATCTTCTCCCCTCAATGAATGACGACCGATGTCTGATGATCTATAAGAGAATGATTGAATGAGTGATGGATGTGTTACAGTACCTGGTGGGAGTACTGTCGAGAGTGGCATAATTGGGAGGAGGACGATGGGGAGGAGCAGTTGGAGGCAATTCATTCTTATCATATGATGAAGAATGAGGACGAAGAGTGACAACATCTGTGCTTGAGGAGGAGGAGGCACCAGAAGTAGTTGATGTTACAGAATTGGAGAATGATCTGAAGAGTAAGAGGATGAGAATGGAATAGAAGGAGGAAGTGACCTCAATTGATTGGATGGAGTCAATCCAGCATGGAACTTGATCTTGGCTACCCATTCCAACATTTGTCTCTCATCTGCACACGCAAAGAGGAATTCACTCTTGTCTGTCGTCAGGATTCTCAATTGAATCAATCAATAACTGAATGTCTCTCTCCTCACCTGAATGCATGTCTCCTCTTGACATATTCAGGATATGGTTGACACATTGCACCGTATATGTTGATGGGAGGGGCTGCAGCCATGTTGTTGTCGAATGCATCCTCATCCTACAATCAATCAATCAATAGATACTGTAGCTGGATGATAATAAACCTTGAAGAAGCAGAGTAGTTGTCCACAGAGTATTCCATAGTAGTTCTTCCATGATCGAATGGTCGCCTTCATTCCTCCAGACTGTAGATGATGTTTACGATCGAGATATCTGAAAGAGAAGAGAAGTGAATGGAATGAAGTCTCTCCTCTCACCCTCTCATATCAATACTTGTCATATCCTCCCATTTACTCTTCCTCAATGATGTTGCTCTTCTTGTTGTGAATGCAGGTGTTTGTCTGAATGTCCTTCTTCTCTCCTCTCATTCTCTTCTCTTTCCTCACCTTGACAATGTTCCTGCTTCTGCTGCAGTTTCCACTACAAGTTGTGAAGATGGAGAAGCAGCAGCAATAGCAGTAGATAGTGCACTTGATTCTCCTTCAATCACTATCCATTCCCCTTTCCCTTCCCTTCATTCACTCACCAATTGCAGTTGTCTTTGCTCTTTCTCTCTTGTCCATCTTCTTTGGCAATGTCTGACTGACCAATTCTTCAGGTGCTGGTTTGAGTAGATTGATCTCTTGAGTCTTTCTTCTTTCTCTATCAGTTCTCCTTCCTCTGAGTAGATCAGCCTTCTCAATCTTCTTGATCTCTTCTCTTTGCTTGCTTGCTCCTTCTTCTACTTTAATCCTCTCAGATTCCCTCTTTCTGTAACATTCATCCTTCTTCTCCTCTCTACAGTATCCTTCTACCTCAGTTTGTCAAAGTTCTTCTCAATGAGAGTGAGTCTCTTGATCTGTTCACATTTCTCTCCTTGTGCATCCAAAGTAACAAGGAAGTCATCGAATGTTCTCAATTGATTGTCAGCAGCATCGACTCCTTCTATTGTTCTCCAATCATCACCTCAATCTCCTCATTCCCTTCTATTCTCTTCTCATTTCCTTACCCAGAAGTGTTTCTCTTTCCTCCAACCATCTCTGTAACTGTGTTGCATTAGCCTTCCATCTCTGTACATCCAGATTGGCCTCGTACAATTCCGCTCTTTCGGTCCAGATCTAAAAGGGGTGTATACATCTAAACAAAGATACACAACAAACCTCTTCAAGGATTCTGAATGATCTCTCAAGTGTTTCCACTTTCTCATTGATTTCAGCAGACAGTACATGTTTAGCCTGAATCCTCTCCCTTCCTTCTTTCCCTTCCATTCTCTCCACTAGAGACCGTCTATCGGGTATCGAGTATGCAGTCTGAAGGTCATATCTTCGCTGTATAGTACGGCTGACCTAACATATGGGTAATGTTTTCCAGTGATACTCGATTGACTCTATCGAATGAGCCTATTCTCAAGACTTAATTTTGACATTTTCGAAATTTACATAT
>JACMIF010001128.1:0-14416 GCA_014805445.1 Diplogasteroides magnus | reverse complement strand
ACCCCACCCCACCCCCCCCCCCCCCCCCCCCCCCCCCGGCCGCCGCGAGTATTGCGAACTGGTTTAGACACTGTAGTTCCTTCAGTTGAGTTTTACTCTCATGTTTATTTCGAAAAGGACTAATAGAGAATATAATGTAGGCGTCATGTGTAAGAAATCACACAGCTAAGACCACGTAAGATCAAATTTCGTTTCATTCGCGATTTAGCCATTTCAAATTTTACCATGTCTAATTCGGTTTGAGAGAGATCCATCGGCGCTCTGGATTATACCTTTAACGTTTTTCCAGGGACAGACATATTTCACCCTACTTGAACCGAGGATGCGTCGCACGGAGAGAGGTCAGGTCACGGGTTGGCACGCGAAGAAAGATCTTAGCGAGGAGTTCCGTAGGAAGCGAGGTTATATAGTCTTCCGATGACATTTCACTGAAGAATTTTTTTATGAACAACGTTCAAATGAAAACGAAAGATTAAATTAGGGCGATTGGTCAATGAATGGTTTTAAATGCCCCAGTACGAACAAAAACCAGAATATATTCGAAAAATTGGGAAATTTTAACGAAATTTACTGTGTCTGTGCAAAAATTTCTATCATAAATTGAACTTTCAATGTAAACGTTGCCATACACATCACTAAACGAAAAAAATAAATGCCGGGAAGCGCCGTGGAAATTTTGAACGCTAAGAGTTTTTGAGTCCGCATGAAATATATTGGCAGTAAAATACGGTAGTGCTGTCAGTGTGTCATACATATAATTATATGCAAGTTCTTCATTCTTGGAAATTAATTTACTTTTTACAAATAAATTTGCTTAAAATTGAACACGTTTGCCGAATTGATAACACGGCGAGGATCAACAATTGGTTTCAATACGATTTATCGAGGCAAATCACAACCGTGTAAAAACACTTTGAACCGGAATCTTTGCGACTAATATCTCAATGAGGCAGGTACACATAAATGTTTGTAATGCAATATATATTTACGCTAAAAATAGATTAAAATATATTGCTCTATGTAGTGGCTTGTGCGTCACTAGACAGACCAACTAATGCAAACACATATCGTCTATCATGTATGAGGAGATCCAAATGGAACGGTCTGCCGCTGCTGAGCACTCTTTGCTTGTAGAAATTGCGGCGTCTTCCACGGTTGAGGGTCGTGTTCAGGTTGAAGTCCCCCGAAAGACGTTGAAATAGCAGGTCATCATCATCGGAATCTCCAGAACGAGGCATGTGGAAGGTCACCCTCGACAAGCTCGTCGACATCATGCACTGAATAGCTTCATCGTTCAGATAAACTCATAAGGTCCAACTTTTCCAGTACTAAGAGTTTTCTACACGTTGCTCAGTAAAGTATGATTAGCCGCCTGTTCCGGCTGTCCTAGAAACCGTGGCATAGTTGTACGTCATACAGTTGATTGAACCAAGTGTACACGATAAATGTAGCTTACTAGAGGCCCTAAATCGGTGGTTAAGTGCATTTCGCATTCGTCTAATCTATTCGAGCGGTTTTCATTCCATCGTAGGGACAACTGCTCCGCAGAATATAGACGAATGATAAATGCACTTTTCTACTGATTTAGACTCCCTGTAGTGCATCTCACTTGAATGATGTCTCTGCATTCCTCGTACGTCATGTGAACGAGGTCAGCGTTGATGGCAGACGCAGCGTCCTTCTTCATCGTGTCCATCAATGTTCGTGGTGTGTAGTAGTGAGGCACACGAACGACCAAACCGACTGTCGGCGCTTCTTCTGAATGCAAATTACAGTATACTAGGGTTCCTTTGTCAATTCACTTTTTTTTGTCACTCTTCCAACCTACGCGAAGCGGTTGTCTATTCATGACATAGACAACAGCTCCGTGGATGTTAGACGAATAACAAATACATTAAATGAATTGACAACGGAACCCTACAGTATCCGATGTTCACTTTTGTCTTACATGTGAGAGATACTGTTAGGTAGCCGAAGGTGTTCGTAATGATCGATTTGGGCCAAATATAAACCAAGGGATTCTTAAGCGGTAGTAAAGTGCATTTCTGATTCGTCTAATTTTAGCGGATCTGTTGTCTTCACGTGAGATGGACTACCGCTCCGATTAGACGAACGAGAAATGCCCTTTGTTACCGTTTTAGAATTAGGTGCCTTACCAAATAAGCATCGTATCTCACCAGGAATGAATCCACTCTGCATGAGTCCATACAGGCCCCGATCAGAGCGTTGAGCAGCTCCAAACTGTTCCGTTGTCAGCTGTTCATTGGGACGAATTCGCCGCATGGTTTTGATGATTTCGTCAACTTCGGCTGAGTACGCGATGACCTGGGAATGTTCACTTCCAATTTTAGATTCTGATGACGAGAGATGTTAGGAATCTCATTTGGAACACCTAAAGAATCTTGAAGTGCACTCCTTTTCTCTAACCGTAAGTCATTCATATGGGTTGTCTCTTGCGGCTGATATAAGACCACTCCGATAGAACAAATTAGAGAAAGGAATGCACTTCGAGGGAGGTTATTAGACGGTCCTTACAGCGCATTCCTATTTCCCCTTGCTGAACCAACATTCTTACGTAACGGCTACCTTATGAGCGAATGTGCACTTTGGCGTTACATACTAGGAGTGGCAGATGGATCGTGAGAGTGCATTCCATCTCTCTGTGCTATTCATCATGCGCTAGTCATATGCACCTACGAGACCGCACGGTGGAGAGCACAGAGAGACGGAATGTACTCGCACAAATCCATCTGCCACCCTATTGCATACTGTAATCAAACCTGGCATTTGAGTACAAGGTACGATGCCCTTTTCAGTATGTTCTGAATGTGGAGCAGGAAGAAAGTGTCCACTCGTCCGATCACTTTGATGATGACGTCATTCGAGGTGACCATGAATTCCTGCAGAGAAATACATCATGACTGTCTACTCATTTCCTAGTCATTCTCAGAAAAATGGCCCCATAAATGTATAGTATTGGGAGTAGAAAATGAGAAAACTGAATTTTTCTTTATCCAAATATTTTGAGCTCTCATCCGCTGTGTTACTGTATGCGACCTATGTAATTGGCATACATAAGGTAACGGGATCTTACCGTACAAGCAGTCTGCATGGTCCATCCTATGCACTCCTTCATTGTTGAAGAGACACATGCATAGCCGAGAACTGTGAGCTTCGTCACATCTTTTCCTAAATATTATTCATGTAAAACAAGTTGACACATACTATCCATATCACTATACACGCTCAAATTTATGTGCTACTTTGTCGTTTCGCAAACCATAGTCGTGATTTTGAATAGATTCCACACGCAATATACAGAGTCTGACTTTCAACTCATTGTCAGTTTACATATGTAAATAATAAGAATGATTTATAGCATGCACGATCATGAGCAGAATTCCTGTGAAGTGCACAACAAGGAACTTCTATTGATTGCCACTAGGAAATGGTGTGAACTGTATCATAATTTGAAATTTGTAAAAAAATTATGGAAAAATACCTCGATAGACAGTGACATCGATCACGTTTCCACGCGTTTCGATCTCCATCCGCACCCTGGTGGCGTCCACTGCATCTCTGCGCATTGAAACAGTTATTTATTTCCCCTGACCTGAAAATTGCATTCTCATTCGGTCAAGAAGGAAGACATCACTAGATTTACAATTTATGCCTAGTGAAGGCAAATGAAATCCCTAAGTTCATTCTGCCTCCCTGCTCTCTCATGTGCTCGGTCGTCTCCATGAAATGGAGACGCCCGCGCATTGAGAGAGCTACGTCATAACGAAATGAACTAGGGTGTAGCAAATGGGCATAAAGCACAACTCGTTTGTCTGCATCAACTACTCATTCTCTCTCACCCATCATAGACAACCGGGCGGAATGAGTGAACAGACAACTATGGAGCACTTTACTCCCATTTTCGACACCTTAAGATTCACTAGAAAACGCCCTACCTCAATCGAGGATGCGTCGCACGCAGTGTAGTCAAGTCGCGCGTTGGCACACGACGGAAGATCGTCATGAGAAGTTCCGGGGGAAGCGAGCTGATATGGTCGACCGCCTCCATTTTCCTGAAAAAATATCATAATACTCTGAGTAGAAGAGGTGAATGGTTGGGATTCTAAATCGGTAAATTTGTCGCCATTCTTCTCCACAGAGCGGTTATCTCTCCTCATAATAGACGACCGTTATGCAGAGAAGAATGATGACACATATACCGATTTAGAACCACTAGTGAATAATTGGGTGTCCCATGGAATTCTAACTTTCCCATTGTCCTCGGAGCTGTCGTCTCTCACTTGGATAGACAATCGCTTGGATGAGAATAGTCTGGTTAAATTAGCGCCTGCTACACCCTCATGAATGGTCCAATCGAATTGAAGTATACATACTCCGATGATAAGGCCTTTCACCGAAAGAATGAAACAGGACTTCGAGTAGCAAAAAATATCAAATGATAATACCTGCATCAAACCAGAAGTTCCGAAGGAAGTGAATTCATGCAGCCTTCCAATGCCATTCCACTGAATAATAATCTCAAATGAATAATGTTTTACGAAACTCAAGCCCATAAATACTAAGAAATGGCTTCAAGCAAGATATTTGCGTTTCCAGGATATTTTTTAAAAATAAATTGACTTTGCCAAGCAAAACGGATATCATAAATTGAATCTTCTTCGTACACTATTTAAAGCGTAAATAAGAGCAGGAAAGAGCGAATTAGATTTTGAACGCTACGAATTTTCGGGTCCGCGTGACTACATTGCCATCAGATTACGGTATAGTGTCATTGTGACATAAATATAATTGTGTGTAATTTCTTACGCTTTAACTATTTTTTATTTTTTTTCTCAAATTTTCATATTTATTATTAGGGTGTCCGGAAAAACTTTGCACTTTTTCGATATTTTTGAAATATCTCGATGGAAACTGTGTTCCATTTGGAAACAAGTGTTGCATAAATATGTCCAGGTCCACACATATTTATCATTAGTTGGTGATGACGTCACTCCTTCTGGTGACGTCATGGCACTCGATTCCCCAACACCAATTTGACCCACCTAAAAATTCTTCGTGCCATAACTTCTTTATAAGTGGTCGAATATTCGATGTTAGATATTCTAAAAATAGGTAATCATTTCCCGAACAAACCAGATTTGTTAGTGCTCATGTCGTCAATCCACTGGAAGGTTATGGCCAAAAAACCGAAAATTTTCGACTCTTTCTATTTTGAAGTTAGAGGCACCAAACTTGCCAGGAATGTAGAGTTCCCTAAAATAAAAATTTGGTGCTATGCACATAATTTTGCTCAAGTTCATTCATAAGTTATAGCCAAAAAAATTTTCGGTCTGAAAATGACATTTTTGGTTATAACTTGTGAATGAACTTGAGCAAAATTATGTGCATATCACCAAATTGTTATTTTATGGAACTCTACATTCCTGCCAAGTTTGGTGCCTCTAACTTCAAAATTGAGAGAGTCGAAAATTTTCGGTTTTTTGACCATAACTTTCTTGCTTATTGAGCGCATGAGCTCTAACAATGCTGTTTTGTTCAGGCAATGATTACATATTTTTAGAATATCTAACATCGAATATTCGACCACATAGAAAAACGTTATGGCATGGGATCGTTTTTGGGGGTCGAAATTGGTGTTGGAAAATCGACTGCCATTACGTCACCAGAAGGAGTGACGTCATCACCCGCTAATGGTAAACATGTGTGCACCTGAATATATTTATGCAACAGTTGTTTGGAGGTGGAACTCAGTTTCCGCAGAGAAATTTCAAAGAAAACTAAAAACGGCAAGGACTTTCGGAACACCCTGATATATCATTTGGGCTGTTTTGAAAATTTCGATTTTTTACCTATTTTGACCCATTTCTCCTGCAGGAGGCCGTTTAGGCAAAAATAGTTAATGGATTCTTTGGTTTCCCTCCAAGTGCTCTCGAATGATATACATATGGAATGGATCCCCGGGTACCGGTCCAAAAACGTCCATTGTCAGCCACTTTTTCATTTTTTTTGTTGTACAAGATCGCCCCCGGTGACCTATGACTTCTAGTATCAATTCTCAAAGAGTATTTTTTGAAAAAAATTTTGGCGCTAACCTGAAATTCTGAAATCAACTTTCAACCGAGTTATGATTATTTATTCAATTTCTCCTGAAAAATGATTTGAATCAACATAACTCGGTTGAAAGTTGATTTCAGAAGTAATTTTCTCAAAAAATACACTTTGAAAATTGATACTAAAAGTCATAGGTCACTTGTTCGGGAAATGATTACCTATTTTTAGAATATCTAACATCGAATATTCGACCACTTAGAAAAAAGTTATGGCACGAAATCTTTTTAGGGGGGTCAAATTGGTGTTGGGGAATCGAGTGCCATGACGTCACCAGAAGGAGTGACGTCATCACCAACTAATGGTAAACATGTGTGGACCTGGACATATTTATGCAACACTTGTTTGGAAATGGAACACAGTTTCCATCGAGATATTTCAAAAAAATCGAAAAAGTGCAAAGACTTTCCGAACACCCTAATATAAGTTTATGCCGACTATCATCTCTAGATAGCTGATTGTTCACAGCTTCATTCACGTCGAGATTTGTGGCTTACCAGGCGAATTTAAATATTAAATTGATAATTTGTCACCCGTTGTTTACAGTACAACATGTACAATACAAAATATAGTGCAACTAATGAACATCGGGACTCATAAGTACAGAGGAAAGCATTGCTAGGTGGAACTCGTATGTAAAATAGACTAAAGAGTGTATTTGATGAGTATTCATATATCTGAGTATCGTCTATTCTTTGTTCGTATTGGAATGATTCGACCATTAACGAGTTCCCTCATGTACCTCAATCATTCATATTCATCCCATACACTCCTCGTACTCTTACTTGTAACACTTTCGATGAATTTCGACAAACCAAAGACAGACCAGAAATAGAATGAATAACATGACAATTCCAGTGATGGCAACTCCTCGCACCACTCAAATCATTTCTTTTATCTCTTAAGAATGAATAGACAAACTGTTTAGTTTGTCTCCCTGTACTGTTCCTTGTTGTAATTCTTCGAGTACTTTGTGATTGAATATAAGATTGAATCTAAATAAGAGAATAAATGAAATGGAATGAGTGAATGCCTTGAAGGGAAGTCATTCGGATAAATAGCGTAGACGATGGCAAAGAGAATGAGAATGAAGACACACGAAGATACTCCCAACTGCAAGGAACTACATTCACTTAAAGGGGGAACGACTTACCCAGAAAAGAATGGATGCAAGGAGGAAAACACGACTGTTTGTTATAAGAGCTATAGATGTACATACAACTACTATGGACTGAATGATGAGGAAGGAAATATCCAGATTGGATCTTTGACCACTAAAGAGAATAGATGAATGATTGTAAGAGCGAATGAGTACCTGAGTGCAGTCTGTACTAAGAGCATAGTGAATGCGAATGAATTGAGGATAATGATGAGAAAGACTCCAACCTGTAATCCATTCATTCATTCTTGTCTCTTCTTCACGAAGATACTACAAAGCCGTTGAATTCTCATGATTTCCCCCGAGGGATTGAGTCACAAATCACAAATAGGCAGTGAGGAAGAGAATGTAAAGGGGATACGCTTACCTTGGAATGAATCTCCCTGAAACAACATCTATAATGAGATTCATTCTCACACGAAATGATGAATGGCATCTGAGAGACAATTGATGAATGGAGAACTCTTCTATTGACAATATGATGGAAGGGATGAAGAAGAGAAGGGAAGGGAAACCCTTGAACTGTTCAGAAGGACTGTTCATGATGAATGAGGAAAAGAGAAGAGAAGAGGGAAAGAAGGGGGAGGAGATGGATTCAGTCAGCTAATACCCATTACGACACACTTCTCATCTCATTATACATGTAAAGTGAAAGACATCTCGACACCTGAAGAGTGAATAAGACTGAGTAGTAGTGGTATGGATAGAATGAGATGAGTGAAGAGGGGGGAGGGGACGGACGGAACAACATCTGACTATGACACACTTCACAATAACAACCACTTCACAATGAGAAGAACGCACTTCGATCAAATGAGAAGACTGAAAGTGTCCATTGTTGTCTCTTGTAAAGAATGAACAGATGGTACATTGACCTCTTCATTCTAAAACACAAATGATGAATGGACAGAGTGTCCCTCTCCCAATTGACAACTTCTTTCCTTCTTCCTATCCCAATATCCATTATAGTAGCAGCTGTTGATGTATCATAATGGGGAAGTGTCCATCCTTTCATTCCTTCTCTTTCGTTCTCACACCCAACAGACATGTCCATCACAAAACCTTCATTAATTCCTTTATTGGAGTGCCTCTTGGGTTGCCTTCGGTGAAAATCGGTACAAAATTGTGATTTTTAGCAATTCCGTATTTTAGTTTTTGATGAATCTTTTTTTCGTTTTTCAAATTTGCAAATTTCGTTTTTTGCATTTGTTGAGGCACTTCTTGGCAAAGTGCCAGGGAGTATTTTTGGATGATTCTGGTCGATTTTGGAGATTAAACCTTTCCTGCGGCCATTATCTGGATGTTTTCTGAGCTAAACATAATGTTAGCAACTGCTGGCTACTATCAAGCCCTAAGGCGTTTAATGGATCGCAACAACAATCAGTTGTTGCCTCTTCGTCCGCAGCATGGCAAGACAGGGGCGATGGGACGATTATTCCAACGATATCTCTATCTTCTTATGCACACTCATCCAGAATATCGTTGCTATGAAACGGAGCACTGTGGTGCTGCATGGAAGGGTTTCTAAATCGGTAGTAGTGCATTCGTTTCACAGCGTGCCGAAAATATCCTACTGTTGCAGCGCATTAGGGGTTCTAAAACGGTAAATTTGTCGCCATTCTTCTCAGGAGCGCGGTTGTCTCACTCCATGATGGACGACCGCGCGGCGGATAAGAATGACGACAAATTTACCGTTTTTGAACCCCTGCAGCGCATCAATATCGCACACATTCATGTAACCGCGACGCGTCCCACTGTGCCTTCAACGGGACGCGTCGCGGTTTCACGAATGTGCGCGATATTGATGCAATAGTAGGCTGTTCCACTTTTCGGAACGCTGTGCGTTTGTTTTCTGATTCCCAAGGAGCGGTTGTCTCATTCGTGCAACAGGCAACAATTTCTCGTGAATCAGACAACAGACGACTGCACTCTACTCCCAATTTAGAAACCCTACTGCATGCAACGTACTGATATATCCATAATCCTTATTATCTTTTCCCAAACAAGCATTTCAACAATGCGAAACAAACGAAAACGAGCAGCACTGTTGTTACTGGTGATTATGTGTTCGAATAACTTCAATATTATTTTCTTCCTCAACTTCCTCTTGTGTCCATGTTTTGCTCACTATATCGAATATGTAAAGGTGTTGAATGGAGATGCAAACGTGTCGAAATCCGAAAGTATAGTGAATCTTGTGGGAAATCGTCTTCTCTGATTTATCCACCAATTTCACTAAAAGAACATGTTCGTAAATAATCAATATATTTTTTCCAAGACCATAGAAGAAATTGATATTTGAGATATCGAATCGACTCAAAATGTGTCTTTAGGTCAGGGGACACTAATGCACTTCTTGAGTCTATTCGAGATCTCTAGTAGATACCGGTACCTCGTTCTTGCCCTTGCTGTCGGAGCATGCATTCTTCGACGGTATCCGTAGTGTTGAGAGCTGCTTGAAAACCAAGCGATATACAGGCGCTGGACTCGAGAGGATCCTGAGAAAGAAAAATGAATCATATCCATAAATTCGATGGAAAGATAAATAATTGACAAAATATTATGTGAATATAGAGAGACGGTCGATTAAAAACACGCATAGTAGCTCGCCTGAAAAAAAGAGTTCAGATATGATGCTTATTAATGAGGTAGTGCAATCTCTCTGGTCTCTTACGAATTGTCATTTTTCGATCTCAATTTAGCCTGTTTATATGAATTTTTGAAGGTAGTATTTCAATTTGCAATACTTTCGTGGCGAGACTAACGTTACAGGATCTTTTCGAAATTGATGGAGAGAAAAAGATCAGTTTCTATCTCTTGAAACGTTGGTCACCATCGGATGAAAATGAAATGCTACGTTCGATTGGAAAAGAGCAAATCAAAGTCGTCGAAAGAAAAGTGGAAAATTCTCAATATTATAATGGCATTTCTTTCACCATCCATTACTTGATTGGAACTCGTCTTGTGAAATTCATCCTGAAGCACGAGAATGACAAAATTCACGCAAAAACATTGAGCGCTGAAGAGCTGTAGTTCGAAAATGCAGTGCTCGCTTTGAACTGATACATGAAATAAATAATAACGAGCGCATTGATCAATATTGCCAATTATGATTGATAGCTGCACAAGTAGCCTTTTACTTGAGCCGTCTCTTTCAGCTTTCATGTTTTCTGTTTCTCTATCCACATCTCTCCCCGGCCCGATCCTTCCTTTTCCCATTCGTTGTATCTAGAGACGAGCGCTTCTTGCAGAATTCTCTATTGGTAGATAAAGTCTCGTCCTTATCTCACCCATTCATTGCCCATATGGTTCATCCCCAATTGGAATTTGTACAATCATCCGTCAATATTTATATTGTATTTTGTCACAAAATTCAAAGTATCGATAAAGTGTGCATTTGGGTAAGAATTGTTATGTTCGGAACATGCAAAAGACCATTGGTCATATGAATAATGTCTCGATCGTGACATTAACATTCGTGGCAAAGTCTCTATAGTGAACGTCTCTAAAATCTTTTACTGGATACATGCGAGAGTACATGGTTGAAAAATGGTAAAGTATACGGTAAACATCTTGGATCAGATATGCAGAACCAGTAAAATATGAGAGTGTGAAGATGTCGTCGATATCCGCTCCTTGGTCACTTGACGACCAGCACGAATTCCACGAACGCATTTTGTTATAGTCTGTACATCACGAGTTGGAGAATTTATCTGAAGATTGTTACGATATTGACAGTCTTTGATTTCTAAATGATGCATTCTTTCTCTCATTTCGCAGAGCAAATCGTTTGGAATAATGTTAGACGGATAGGATTGAAAGGGTGTCGTTCCAAAAGCGACACGCTAGTAAACATGAACAATTACGCACACAACATCTCCTCTTTCCCAAACAGCTGTCTGTACCCTAATTCGACCGGTGGTCTATGGTAGAGTGTCGCATTCGGACCTCATTTGAACCCCGGCTCGGTCTATGGACTTTGGTGGTTGAACCCCAACGGCATTCCCCGTTGTCTCTTCTCTCCGAACGGTCTGTTATATCAGAATGCTAGACAACCGAGCTTCGTGGGAAGGGACAATGAAGAATGCACCTTGGGGACCCCAAAGTCCATTGACCGAGCCGGGGTTCAAATGGGGTCCGAATGCGACACCCTAGTCTATGGCGAGCGAGAGAGAATGACTCACCGGTGTGCACGTAAGAAAGTCGGCCCATCAGTAGTTCTCCTCGTTCGCTTCAACCTGGCAGTTGAGTATGAGGTGTGATGCCTGTGCCAGAATGTTTTCGATGGTTCTTAGAGAGTGTTCATTTACGAGTCCGATTACCTTCACGATCACATCTGTTGATGTGCCAACGATATCCTGGAATATTACGGTATGATTATGATCAATTCACGCCATTCCTCGTGGTTATATTAATTTTTAAATACGGGATTCACCAACTTGTCATATAATATATTATGGATGAGCATTCAATTATCATACAACAAACGTTAGTTTGTTGTATGATAATTAGTTTGGAATCACTTCAACAGATACCAGCTCGAATGGTTTTGTGCATTTATGATGAGATACATGCTTTATCACGGAACTCGAGCCTCGTGATATTATCGTCTCGGTGGAAAGCAACATCGTAAAGGCAGCGCAAGTTGAGGTTGCGAAACTTTATCTCCACTCGCACTCTTTTGGAGTCGATGATGTCCCTTAAATATCAATATTGCCATTTCTAAAAGCGTAGACTGTTGATTAAAATAGTTATAATTAGGGTTCTCTTACAAATTGATTAGTACATTTGTTGTTTATTGCAGGAAGAGACAATCGCTCCGTGGAGGTTGGATCAATAACAAATGCACTAATTGATTGGATAAGAGAACGCTAATGTTAATCCGTGATATTTGCGACAAGACGAGAATGAATTAAAACGAACAACAGCTACCTGAACCGGCGATGTGTCGCACGAAGCGAAGTCAGATCACGACTTGGCACATGGAGAAATATTTTCTCCAAAATTTCCGTTGGTAGAGAGCCCAGGTAACCCACCGTCGCCATTTAAGTATCTAATAAAGAAGCTGTTGATTTATCGAAATATAACAACAGGTATGGCGACACTGAGCAGTGGGGTTTCTTTCTTCCATTCTCCGCGGAGCGGCGATAGACAGCTGCTCCGCGGAGAATGGAAGAATCAGAAATGAATTTGACTACCGATTTAGAAACCCTAATGAGCAGAAGGGTGGGTGCGAGGAGAGATAAGTATAATGAGAATGACCTCTCATTTTTCTTCCATCTTTCATGGTGACCTGCCAGACACTTTCCTGTGAATATTATGCATCCTAACTGAACTGTTGCTCTAGTCCATTTATCTCGCAGTTGAAACATACTTCCCAACGACGAAATAACACATAAAAAGGAGGGACCAGGGTGGCATCCAAGTGGAACCCGCGTACTAGGAATAACAGTTCAGATAGGATGTGTAATACCTCATGCATTCCTCTTCCACCCACCGTTGTGAGTAGTAGGTCAAGATTGGGGAATTGTAGTGCGAAGAGGGGCAGTCATACTGTTATAGTCATCGGCTTCGAAAATGACGGAGTCATCAGAAGCCTATAAAGTTGCAATGTAGGGTGTCGCTATCGGAACTATATTGACAGCCGGTCAAAATTTGCATCATTTCTATGACTGTGCCTATAGTCGCCCGGTCGTGTTTTCAGTTCGAATCCACCACTAGTCATGACGGCTGTCAATAAAGTTCCGATAGCGACACTCTATTGCAATGTCATTCCACTCTCTCCATGCAAATAACGAGGTCTAGGGTTCCAAAATTGATAGTCAAATTCATTTCTGATTTTTCCATTCTGCGCGGAGAATGGAAGGGCCAGAAATGAATTTGAATACCGATTTAGAAAACCTAATGTGGTCCGTTGGACTGCCGCCGTACAGTAACCTCCATCATAAAGCTCGAGCTTTCATCAACGCGTGATCTTTTGCACTGGTATCATCGTGATTTGCACAATATCTAGTGCAAAAGGTCACGCTTTGATGCAAGCTCGACCTTTACGATGGAGATTAAATACTACTGCGGTTGCTCGACACAGAAATTGTACGAATGTGCAAATCATTTGGTCGGCACTTCAGCAGTTCATGGCCCACACCACCCCTTTCACTCAACCCTGGCCAAAATGGCCTCACTCGCGTGCCGTGCTGCCACTCACTCTCTAAACCATTTCATTCAATAGCGATCTACAATTTTTTAGACTTTTTTGTCTGGTAGATATAGAGACTCGAGAATATTGGCTTATTCCGTTTCATGTCATCACAAGGTATATTTGTACAATGACTCGAAGTGCATGGATAAAGGGAAACATCTCATAAACGATAGGACGGGTTCCATTAATTAGGTAGCAAATTGTGTTGGTTTTGCAAATTGTGTTGGCAATTGGCATTACGGGTCGACATTTGGAAGATATTTGCATTTTCACTGTCTGTTCTCATGTGCACTCGGCTGTCTACAATTCGTCAGAGATATGTATCTTGAAGATACTATCTATCTTCTCACCAATGTGGACGGAAATGATGCAAATTCGTTCCATAAAAGACATCTTCTGTAAGGGTGGACCACCCCTTTGCACAGTTTCTCAAGTTTAGGTCTCCGAATTAGCTGAAAACTTGGTTTTAGGTTAAATCGACCCCGTAGATCATGAATATGAGGCCCGTTTGACATGAAAAACTTCATTGCCTCAGGGCAGGAAATAAAACCGAAAATTCGTCAAAAATAGGTGAAAAATCCGATCTGTAAATTTGATGTGGCATTCAAATTCTGGTCCCTAGGGCACATAATGACAAAAAATGAGACATGGAACTTCATTTTGAAGCTCATTTTCAGCCCAAAAATATTCAAACGTCCGTCGTGTAAACTTTTTGCACTATACCCATCGAGATTCCATCATTTTTGGAATCTACGTACTCGATTACCCCGTATATGTGAATTTCAGCCAAATCGGAGGTGAACTTTTTGCTCCACATTAATGAGATTTTGCTCATTTCTTGGACATAGTCGTATTTTCGCGCGCGCTCCTCTCCCTGCCTTCGCTCTCCCTACCCCTCCCTCCCTCTATCTTTGTCAACGCAAGCGTCT